>PVJD01011765.1:0-44121 GCA_004026545.1 Mormoops blainvillei | reverse complement strand
CTGCCCACCTACCTGCCTATCTCGTCACCTGCCGGCCAGTCAACGCTCCCACTGTCCACCTGGCTTCTCAGCCACCTGTCATGCTGCCCCACCTGTCCCCCTCCTGTCTGTCCCAGACCGGCAGCTGACACGGCTTTTAACTCTCTTTGTTCCAGCCCATTCAATTTCCTGGATGAGGGAAGGGGATGAGGAAGACACAGGGTGGAGCTTCCTCTAATCCCCTACAAACTCTTCCTGACTCTGATGACACTTAATTGAGTTTCACAGCTCAATGGAGGAAGGGGAGTGGGGATGGGGCCCCGGAAGGCTCTGGAGGGAAGGTGTGACCCCACCCCTTCTCTCTTCCTCTCCAAACCAGCTAGCAGCCCCCACTCCCTCTCCCGCTGATGACTCAAGGTGATCTGGGAGCTGGGCTCTAATTCCAACTCCAGTGAAAAAGGCTCCAGGAGGGCGGGGCCCACGGACACCTGGGGCCCTCCCCAAGCAGTGCAGGGAAAGGTCAGGAGAGGGGAGCTGACAGGCCGGAAAACCGAAGGCAGAGAGAGCCTGGGAGAGAGAGAAGAGGGGGAGAAGGAAGAGGTGTCCCAGGAGGTGACAAGGAGGTGACAGAAGAGGGTTTCCGGAACGGGGTTCTGTGGAACTCTGATGCTAACTGAATTTTTTAAAAAAAGATTTTATTTATTTAATTTTCAGACAGAGGGGAAGGGAGGGAGAAAGAGAAGGAGAGAAACATCCATGCGTGGTTGCCTCTCGCGCGCCCCCTACTGGGGACCTGGCTCGCAACCAAGGCATGTGCCCTAAACTGGGAATCGAGCCTGTGACCCTTTGGTTCGCAGGCCGGCATTCAATCCACTGAGCTACACCAGCCGGGGTTGATTTTTTTTTTTTTTAGTTATAAGATTTTTATTTATTGATGCATTCATTGGTTGATTCTTGTATGAGCCCTGACCAGAGATCAAACCTGCAACCTTGGTGTGTTGAGTGCTGATGGACCAGGGCCCATAAAAGATTTTTCTTTGCACAAGGGCTTCTGCTGAGGGAGGGACAGAAGGGGGAGGGAATGAAAAGGACAGGGCTCCACACTCCGCTCCTATCTATTTTGGGTGACCTTGGGTCTCTTTTTCCTCTCTGAATTCAGAATCACGAAACATCAGAATTTTGATTTGTTCTTTAACACCGCTTAACTTCTCCATTTTTGTGGGGTTTTTTCGCAGAGGGTGGTGGAATCTGGTTTATTGGGATGCAATTTACATGCAGTAAAGTTCGCCCTTCGGCGCTGGCTGGCGTGGCTCAGTGGACTGAGCGCCGGCCTCTGAACCAAAGGGCCGTCGGTTCAATTCACGGTCAGGACATATGCCTGGGTTGTGGACCAGGTCCCTGGTGGAGGGCGCACGAGAAGGAACCACACATGGATATTTCTCCCCCTCTCTTTCTCCCTCCCTTCCCCTCTGTCTAAAAATAAATAAATACATAATTTTTAAAAAATCACCCTTCAGCTTCAGTCAGGCACTGCCCTTCTGAGAAGCTGGGCCCACCATTGCCAAATCCTCTGACTTTTCAAGAAAAGCTGGAAATTCAGACTTATGTTGGGACATTTCCCAACTTTAAATATCGGCCAATCTGACCTTCCCAAAACACGACTATGGGTCCAACACAGGATTCTCTCTCCTCCCTTCCCATTCTGCGCCGCCTCCCTCTCCCTCTGTCTGCTTTTCATTCTCCTTTTCTTTCTCTTTTTTTGAAGTCAAAGTCACATAACATCACATCGGACATTTGGATCATTTTGAAATCTACAATTTGACGAATTCCACCACACTCACAATGCTGTGCAGCCATCACCAGGGTCTAATTCAATAACATTTTCATCTCCCCCCAAGAAACCCCCATTCCCATTAAGCTCCTGTTCATCAACTGATGAATGGGTGAATCAAATACGGCCCTTCCACACAGCGGAATATTATTTAGCTGTGAAAAAAGAATGAAGCACTGAACCATGCTACAGTGCGGACGAACCTTGAAAACATGAGGCTGAGTGGGGGAAAAAGAGAGAGACACACACATACAAAAGGTCACATGTTGTAGGATTCCATTTCAGAGAGAACTGTCCCAAATAGGCAAATCCACAGAAGCAGAAAGCAGGTTAGTGGTTGTGGGCAGCTGAGGGGCGTGGGGAACGAGGAGTGGGGTGACGGCTCAGCGGTTCTCTTTGACACAGAAGTGTGCAGTCTGTGGCTTTCGGCTAAGGGCAATCCCATGTTTTTGTAGCTGGAGGCTCAGAGCTTGCAACTCTTAGCAGGTTTGCCAAGACCCCCACGAAGCCCCCCTGCCTCCCGCTCTACTTTTGGCTGTCATCATAAGCACAATATGAGGCCCATTTCCCGGAGAGAACTCAGCCACTCCAACACTGGTAGTAGATGTGGAAACTGAGGCGCCACTAGGTGAAGACGCACACAGGGCGGGTAAGTGGCCGGACTGGAGTTTGAACCCAGGCAGGCTGTCCCCAGAGCCTGTGTCGTCAATCGTTGTCCAAATATATGAATTAACAGACGAGCGCCTGTGTGAACAGATGAACGTAGGACATTTCCTACGGGTTTCAAAGAAAGAGGATAGATTTCAGAATCATGCAGACTGGGTTGAACATTCATTTCATCTCATGACTCGCTGGGGGCCATTGAGCCACTTGCCTGTCCTGACCTTGGTTGGCGGCTCTGAAAAGTGGGGCTGGGGGGAGCCAAATGTCCACTCATGGCTTCCTCCTGGGATCATCAAACATGGTAGCAAGGGTGGGGTTATCAGGTAGGTGAGCTGTGGACACTATTAAAATTACTCGTATCAATTTATTTCTTTGCCCTGGCCTGGTAGCTCAGTTGGTTGGAGGGTCATCCCATACACCCAAAAGATTGTGGGTTCAATTCCCGGTCAGGGCACTTACCTAGGTTGCAGGTTCAATACTCAGTCGGGGAGTGTCTAGAAGGCAGCCAAGCAATGTTTCTCTCTCTCTCTTTCTCCTCCCTCTTTCCTCTCCCTGAAAACAATACGAATATCCTCGGGTGGGGATAAAAAACTTATTTATTTTTAGAATTTTATTTTTTCAATGTTAATTTTTACTTTTTTAATTACAGTTAAGTGTCCATCAGTAGGCGACTGGATAAAGAAGACTTGGTACATATGTACAATGGAATAGTACTTGGCCATACTAGAAGACAGAGATCTTACCATTTGCAACGACATGGATGGATCTAGAGGTTATTATGCTAAGTGAAATCAGTCAGACAGAGAATATTAATTTTTTTTTATTTAAAAAAGAGTGCAGCTGCCTTAAACGACAGAATCATTCCCCCCCCCCACCTCAGGTAGTAAAGAAATACCAACTACAACTTGGTACTACTTCTTTCTCTTCCTTCTGTCTTTCTACCTCCTTCGATTCCTCTGCTCATTCGTTCATTCAGGCAGTCACTCGTTCAGTCACTCAACAAACACTCTGAGATGCCCGTGTGTCTAATGCTGTGTTGAGTGACCCTGGGACCACGGAGTTTATCAGAACCAGCCCCACAACCCTGCCTTCCCAGCCAACCTTCCCAGCCAACCTTCTCTGCGGGGCCCTACTCACTGCTTGTACCCTGCAGCCATGCTCTTTTCGGGTTCCCGCAGACTTCATGTTGAGCAACCCAGAGGCCACCTGTCTGTCCATTTATCTGAATATTTCTTACTCAACCTTTCCTCAACATTCCACAGGCCGGCCGCTCCTCTCCGGCTTCCGGAAGCCGTGCATGGCTGGATTTCCTCCTACTTTGTTGGCGCTCCTTCCTGGCCTCCTGCATGAATAGGTCTTTTCTTCTTTCACTGGTGTCTTCACAAACAAGGGTGTTCCCAGGGCCCTGTCCTAAGCCACGGCGGATGCACTGACTGTGTGCACCTGGCGGTCTCACCTGTTATCTGCCACTGGGGCAACTTGGTTCTCAGGCCTCTCCCCAGCTTCCCGAATGACCCAAACCAAGCAAGCGGGCTGTTCCCCTTTGTTCTCAGGCTCTGGTCTGTCTCAGTGGTGGCCCCACCATCTACTCAGTCCCCCCCTCCCTGCCGCTTCGGACCCTCAGGAGCCCGACCCTGTCTAGAACCCACTTGCCTTGATCTCTTCCGAGACACCCCATCAGGTCCCAAGACTGACTGCCGCCACTACCAGCTGCCCGGCCCTGAGATCTGTCTCCCCAGCTCCTGGGGTCCGAGTCGGCTTTGCTTCCAAACTGCCTGACTTAGGTCTCCTGCCTCCTCAACCCCCCACAACCTGCCTGTTTCTCTCATCTCGTCATCGCACTTGTTAAAGCCAAAGCTTGAGCCCATGGTCCCCTGTGACCATATAATTCGCAATAAGAAATAATATCCTTGGTCTTCACCCTCGATTCTGGCACGGGGCCCCGAAAGCCCTTGGCATTCCCAAAGTGGTGGTATCTCTTGTCAGGTTAATGGAGTGGCTTTTGGAAAACACCTAAGGAGGAGGGCTGGTCTCCAGGGGAATGAACCATGCGATTAGAGGACTTTCAGTCCCACCCCCACCCCCCACTCTAGGGAAGGGAAAGAAACTGGGGGTTGAATCAGTCACCATCTGACAAGGATTTAACTGATCCTGCCTCTGTAACAAAGCTCCGTAAAGACCCAAGAGGAGAAGGATACAGAGAGCTTCTTCGGAGCAGAGGCACCTGGAGAGGTCACAGGGGTCATGGGGCCCTGTCCCCGTGCCTGGCCCCCCCACACCTCTTCCATCCGGCTTTCCCTGAGTCATATCATTTTATAATAAATGGGTGATCCAGTAAGTCCAATGTTCCTCTGAGTTCTGGAAGCAACTCTAGCAAATTAATCGAACCCAAAGGGGGAGCCGTAACCTCGGACCTATAGCTGGTGGCCAGGAGCACAGGTGACAACCTGGGCTTTGGACTGGCATCTGACCAAATGTGGGGGACGGGGGAAGGTGGAGGGTGTGTGGGGGATGGGGGAAGGTGGAGGGGGCAGTCTTGTAGGACTGAGCCTTTAACTTGTGGGATCTGACAGTCTCCCAATAGACAGTCTCAGGCTTGAGTTTCCATTGTAAGATACCCAGCTGGTGTCCGAGAATTGCTGGGAAAAGTGAGGGAACGCCACCCCGCGCAGCAGAATTGGGTGCAGAACCCTATCGCCCCCCATCAGCCTGGGAAGTCCAGTCTAGTTCTTTATACAAGACCCACAGCGGGGGCAGTGACTGAGCTTGGCCTGGACACTCCAGATGACAAGGGAGAAGTCCTTGGGAATGATCATGGGGGTGGCGAGTACAGGAATGTGTCTCCTTCAGCCTGGACGGGCTCAACTCACTGGCGAATTTTCCTTAATCCGGGCTGACACTTCAGTAAACTGAGAAGCTGACATTTCCTCCCTGGGGGGCCTTGGAAGAATGAAAATGGCTTTTTATGCTGCGCCCCTGTCTGGAAGTATTGCCATCCCTTTGATGCCCCTCCTTCCTTGTTTTTCATCTCTTTCCTCCGTCCCTTCTTCCAGCTTTCCAAATCCCTCTCCACCCAGGTCCCCATTGTTATTAAAATTTCGCTAGGCAAAACAAAAGCAAAACAAAACAAAACAAAAAAACCAGCAAAAAAAAAAAACAAAAAAATCCACGCAAAGAACACTTGGCTCCGACATCCCGGGAGAGGGCGGGAGGAGGAAAGGTTGAGAAGCCGCAGAGCCAGAGCGCGGCCACCTGGCTGGCTTTTCCGATGCAAGGCATGAGCGGCCACCATCTCTAGCTCAGGTATGTCATTATTTTCTGTTCCCTGTTCCACAGGAAGGATTTGGGCGGCCGCCTCTCACTCTCGCAAATCCTCAGCTGTCACCCAAGGCTGCTTGCTCTGGCACTGGCAGCCTGGGAGGCAGAGCGTCATAACAATTATATCGGTAAGAGCAACAATACTAATGACAGCTGCCACCTTAACTAAGCACTTACTCAGACTTGGTATTCTTTCCAGCGCTCTTCACAAATTGACGCTATTAATCTTCCCAAGAGCCCTTTGAAGCGCGTGGTATCTTTTTTCAGTGTTTATTCATATATTTAGCTAGTTCTTAATCCTCAAAGGGAGACGCGAATGGGCGATCTTGCTTTTCTTATTTTACTCCCTCTTATCCCATTTTCTCCTGCTATTCTCTTTATCATTGTGTATCTTCTGTCACTATCTTGATCGTATATCCTTTGCTATTGTTTTGAAAATTGTGTGTTTTTGCTAGTTTGTATTATGGTGTATCCTTTGGCTATGTTCTCTTTGTTACTGTAGATCCTTGTTATTGGTTCCATTGCTGCATATCTTTGGCTATTATATTTATTATTGCATAGTTGTTGTTGGTTTTTTTTAATTAAGGTGAAATTCACATATAAAAGTAACCACTCACGGTGAACAGTTCAGTGGCATTTTGGGCATTGGCCATGTTGTAGCTTTATTGGTATGCGGTGTAACAAATTGGGTATTGTTTTGTGTGCACTGCCCTCTTCCCAGACCATCCACTTCAAAGCAACTCCAGCCCCGGCCAGGGAGCTCAGTTGGCTAGAGCATCGGCCCAATACACCAAGGTTGCAGCTTCGATCCCTAGTCAGCGCACAGGCAAGAATCAGCCAACCGGCGCTGGCTGGCGTGGCTCAGTGGATTGAGCCCTAACCTGTGAATCAGAAGGTCGTGGGTTTCGTTCCCAGTCAGGGCACACGCCTGGGGTGCTGGCCAGGTCCCCAGGTGGAGACATGGGAGAGGCAATGGGTAGAGGTTCCTCTCCCTCTGTTTCTTCCTCCCTTTCGCTCTCTCTAAAAATAAATAAATAAAATCTTAAAAAAAAAAAAAAAGAATCAACCAATGAATGCATAAATAAGTGGAACAGCAAATCCATTCCTGGTCCGGGCACATGCCTGGATTGTGGGCCAGGTCCCCAGTTGGGGGTGTGTGAGAGGCAACCGATCGATGTATATCTCTTGCACATCAATGTCTCTCTCCCTCTCCTTCTCCCTCCCCGTAAATAAATAAACAAGCAAATAAATAAATAAATAAAGGCAACTCCACTTACTCCCTAACCTATCTCTCCGCCCCACCCCCTTTTTTAACCACCTGACAACCTATTTCTTAATTCACCTTTTTATCATGTGTTTCCCTGCAAAAAATGTCAGCGTTACAAGGGCAGAAGTATCTCTCTGGTTAATTCACTGTTTATCACCTGGGTCTACAGAAGTGCCTGGCTTATCATAGGTGCCAACATTTGAATAAACAAAATTGTATTTACCAATCCTCAGGGGAGCGCCTGCACGTGTCAGCCCCGAAGAAACGTTTGCTGAGAGAAATAAGTAAAGGCGACACATTTTGGACATGCTGCAAAGGGGCTGTAATTGACATCCAAAGGTAATATTTTATAGGGAACCATGCAAACAATAAGAGGAAAGCCAACATTTGTCCTTACAACAATGCTATGAAGAAAAATGATGAGCCCTGGCTGGTGTGGCTCGGTGGACTGAGTACTGGCCTGCGAACCGGAAGCTCACCGGTTCAATTCCCAGTCAGGGCTCCTGCCTGCGTTGCGGGCCAGGTCCCCGGCTGGGGGCGCGCGAGGGGTAACTGATCGATGTATCTATCACACATCGATGTTCCTCTCCCCCTTTCTCCCTCCCTTCTCTAAAAATAAATAAAAGGGGAAAAAATTATGAGGCCCATTTTACAGACGAGGAAAGAGACACAGTTTTATGACTCGTTCAAAGCAGGGCCCCCCGTGGCCTCAGTACCCGACCATTGCGTTCTGGGGTCTTGGACAAAGATGTCACAACAGCAAGGGGCATTGAACAAGGGTGTCCATGGAGGAGACAGATGGGCAGGGTATTTGGTGGACAGTAGGGTCCAGACATGGGGGCCCCCTTGGGATACTGAACCTCATCACTCTTGATTCTAGAGCACTATTCTAGAATAGTGGGCGTGGGGATTCAGAGACAGGCAGGATTGTCAGGGGCCAGATGTCGGTAGGGATGGGACATTTGGGAAGCCCAGAACCAGATAAGAACGAATCATTCTGAGGATCCGATGTCAGCTGTGATGACATTCAGAAGGGCATGTTGCCAGGGCAGGTTGTGGGCAAAAGGGGACACTTTCAGAATGAAATGTCATGGGCTCGGGGGAGTCTAGGACTCTAACAGAGGGACCTAGAATATCGGCCATGAATAACTATCTGAAGGGGTGTAGAATGTTTTCGAGGGTGGTATGTGCATGGGATATAGAATCTGGTTAGGATGGGCTGGAGGTATTTAAGTGTTTCACAGATAAAACATTTAGATGGTGATCTGGGTTTATGTTGAAACAGTTGGGAGATCTGGAACGTGTCTAGGTTGAGACATTCACGGCACCGGGGTGTTTCAAGGATGCAACCTCTGGCAGAGTGTGATGCTGGCCGAGTGCTTTTGAAACACGTTATGTCAGCTGGGATGGGGCCTTTGGAGAACGCGGATCGCTGGTACAAGTGGAACAGTCTGGGAGGGGCAGAGAAGGGCCGGGCAAGCTGAGTAAGGAGGGCACGGTGGGGGGAAGGAGGTGGGTAAGTCAGCGCGACTTTTATTGTGGGCCCTTTGTCCATTTCCGCTCCTGAGTTTCCTGTTTTCGGATTGTTTCTTGGATCCAAGAAATATATTGAGAGACTCGGGTGTAGACGCCAGGCCGGTTGGGTTGCCCGCATGGGAAGTCTCCCCAGGAGATGATGCCATAGAGCGTTCCGTTACAGACCAGGGGGCCTCCGGAGTCACCCTGAGAGGGGAGACAGAGAGGTGGGGTCCTTGCTGGGGCCAAACAAAAGCAGAGATGGGGACTTGTGGGGAGAGAGCGAAAGATGGAGAGAGACAGACATGGAGGCAGGGGCGGGAATATGGAGAGACAGTGAGAGACAGCAACAGAGACAAGTGGAGGTAAGAAGGTAAACACAACCCCGGCTGGTATGGTTCAGTGGATTGAGCAACGGCCTGCAAACCAAAGGGTTGCCAGTTCGATTCCCGGTCAGGGCACATGCCTGGGTTGCAGGCCAGGTGCCCAGTAGGGGGCGTGCAAGAGGCAACCACACATTGATGTTTCACTCCCTCTCTTTCTCCCTCCCTTCCCTTCTCTCTAAAAATAAATAAATAAAAATCTTTTTTAAAAAGAAAGAAAAAAAGATGTTTCTGTAAGTCTGAAACACATCATGTATATAGCTGGATCCACCCGTGCCTGAAGCAGGAACTGCTGGACTTTTCGGTTACAGAAGCCAGTGTTTTGCTTAAGGCAGTTTGAGGGTTATTGTTTTATTTGGTTTTGTTTGTTTTTGTCACTTGCAACCAAAAAAATCCTAATCTTTACGCATGTCAACCCCAGGCTCTGGGCAGCCACTGTCAGGCAAAACTGGGGCTTAAGATGAATTATACTTGCCATCCATGGGTACTTTGTTTTGTCTTGACTCTCTGTGTTAGGGGATAGCTCACCTTACAAAGCCTGGTTCCCCAAAGACTAGAAGAAAAATCCTTTCCCTCCAGCATCGGTCCCTCCATCCTGGCTTCCCATCCTGGCCCGTGGCAGCCCCCAGCCCCAGCCCCTCGTGGCCTCACCTCACAGGAATCCTTGCCGCCCTCTTGTGTGCCGGCGCACAGCATGTTGGGAGTGATCCTGCCGGGGTAGACTTGACGACACTCCTCATCTGAGCGTAGCTGGATGTTGGCACACTGTAAGGTTTGTGGGTAACTCACTGGGGAGGAGAGAGAGGAAGGTCTAAGGATATCTGTCTCGGACAGGCTATGAGATGGGAGTTAACAGATGGGAAGAGAGAGAGATGGGGGGTGAGATGGTTGTGGGGAAAGTGATGGAAGAGCCAGAAGTGCGGAGAGAGATGGGGGAGCGGTGAGAGGAAAGTGGAGGGAGAGATGGAGCGAGGTGGGGCCAGGGCACTGAGTGCAGAGAGATACAAATGGGAAGACAGAGGGGGAGAGAGGACTGGTGTATCAAGACGGAGGGGGTTGGGAGGAATAGGAAGACAGAGATGGTGAGAGAGAATTGGAGGCGGGGAAAACACAGGCGAGATGGAAAGAACTGCAGGAGTAGGGAAGCGGTGGAGAGAGAACCGGGCAGGTAGACACAGAAATGAGGCTGGCAGAGAGGGGGGGACGGCAAAGGAGACACTTGGGGCTCTGCTGCCACAGATCGACCTTACCCGCATACACGTATAACTGACACACAAAGGACATCGTTGTCTACGTGTTATATATTTAATAACTATCAAAATATTATTTACGTGACACATTCTGTATTTATGTACTTATTTAAATCTATTTATGCAAAACACACTATTTATATACAAATATATTTAAATAAATGCATAAATACAGAATCGCAATTTAGAAACTAAATCTAATTTTTATGATTTGCATATTTATATACAGATGTATGTGTATTTTTATAAATATGCCCATAACACAGAATTTACTTTAATTTTATATTTATAAATTTATATAAAGGTATATAACTACATAATATATGATCTATAACATATGTAACTTTATATTTATCGATTTATATAAAGGACATATAAAACATGTAACTATATAATTATAAATTTATATTTATATAAAAGATATACATAACTATATACAATGTTAAATGTGATATATAATATGTAACTATATATTTTCTTTTTTTCTTTATAACTCTCCATTTTTTAACTTTCATTTTTTAGAAAAGATTTTATTTATTTATTTTTAGACAGAGGGGAAGGGAGAGAGAAAGAGAGGGAGAGAAACATCAATGCATGGTTGCCTCTTGCGCGCCCCCTTCTGGGGACCCAGCCCACAACCCAGGCATGTGCCCTGACTGGGGAATCGAACCGGCGACCCTTTGGTTCGCAGGCCAACACTCAATCCACTGAGCCACATCAGCCAGGGCTTAACTTTCCTTTTTATGTATAAAGGAATCCTCCTCCAAACTACGCTCATCTCTGCCCCCGTTTCCCCGGCCAATGGTGCGAGTACATACCCTCGGGGCTGGTGGTGGTGCCCCAGCCAGACACCCGGCAGCAGGTACCAGAAGGGAGGCAGTCGCTGTGGAAGAGAGGCAGGGCACGGATGTGGCTCGTGAGCTGGACCGGGGTCTGAAGTTCCAGAAGCATGATGTCGTGGTCATGGTTCAGGTGAGTGGGGCTGCTCCGGTACTCAGGGTGGGGGATAGAGCGCACTACATCCCTCACCTGCTCTCCGGCTTCCATGCGCCCCAGGGCATGCTTGCCCAGGTAGACTCTGTACCCTCTGTGGGTGCAGGAACAGGGTGGTTACAGGGGAAGAGGGGCCTCATCCCAGCCCCATCCCAGCTCCAGCCTCTTCCCCCTCTCACCTTCCTCATCTCTAGACTCGTCTCCTTCCACATCAACTCCAATCCCATCCAAGTCATCTAGTTCAAGTCCATTTCCAACCCCAACCCCTTATCTCCTGCCAAACCTTATTCTCACCCATTCGCATCCCAACCTAAACGCTCACCTCGTCCTCAGTGCAACTCCACCCAGTCCCATTGTCCTCCCTGCCCTGCATCCCGCTGGCCCTGACATACTCCTTCAGGCAGTGTGCTGCAGTGACGACCCATCTGGGGTGGACGAGGACCCCCCCACAGAGCAGCCGCCCGTGTACCAGCAGGGCTGCCTGCCAGGGCTGAGAGTAGGGGGCGCAGGTGTAGCCACCCGAGAGAAACCCTTTGGTCCCGTTGGTGCCTTTGAGAATCTTGGAATACTCCTGAGCGATGCCTGGTGAAGAAGAGGAAATGTTAGTGAACTGGGGTCTGGGCGGAGCGGGAGGCCCAGAGGTGGCGCTGCTGAACTTAAGGAGAGGGTCCAAATTTGCTCTAGGTGACCAGGTGCTGAGAATTCATTTCCTGCCCACTGGGAGCTGCCATTTCCTATGTCACGGAGATGAGTCAGAGTAAAGAGATAACGATGTCCTTTTCCATGGACGTGTCATACTCTCCCTTGCGGGGTTAGAGGAACAGTTCAGCAAATGAGGATGTTCCTGATAAGTGGAAGTCCAGCTTTCTCCCCACCTGCACTTTCCCTCATTCCAACATGGGGATGGATTTCAGGAGGCAGGAGAGAGACAGACACAGACAACCACCTAGGCATCCGTCCGTCCATCCATCCATCCATCTTTTTAACGCCTACGTATTGGGTTCCTCGGTGGCTTCAATGACCATCCGTAGGCTGACTACTCCCAAGTTCAAAGTTTCCAAGACTCTGAATCATTTCACCTTTGCTAACCTATTTGGTTCCATCTCCCAGCTCTCTGCTCTTCACTTGCTCTCTTCCAGTTTCACGAATCTTTTCTTCAAACACAGCAGCCCCCTTGCATTTGCCACTCTCTCTTTTCCGACAGTTCTCTCTCTAGACCTGTGTAGTGCAATATGGTAGCCGCTAGCCACACACGGCTATTTTCATTTAAATTAACGAAAATGACACTTAAAAATTCAGTTCTTGCCCTGGTCGGGTAGCTCAGGCGGTTAGAGCATCATCCCGACACACCAAGGTTGCCGGTTTGAACCCCCGTCGGGGCACATACAAGAATCAACCACCGACTGCATGAATAAGTGGAACCACACGTTGATGTTTCTCTCTCTCTCTCAAATCAATTAAAAAAAAAACTCAGGTTTTTGCCATACCAGTAGTATTTGAAATGCTCAATAACTTCAAGTGTCCAGTGGCCACCATATTGGACACTGCAGATATGGGAAGAAGATAGACCTAGCACCTTGTCTGACGACACGGTAGGTGTTTAACCAGTGTCATGTGTGCCAGGCACCGTCTGGCACTGGAAACACAGCAGCTGACAATGGAGTAGACAAAGTCCAGTCCTGAATGTACTGCTTCCTGGGTGGGTGAGCCTGTGACAAGCTGCCAGTCTCAGTTTTCTCAGCTATAAAGCGGGGAAGATAACAATTTCATCTCTCATGGGGTAGTTCTAGCATTTACTAAAATCCTACGTCTAAGACGCACACTAAGTGGAGGCTGTTGTTATTATTAGCTGCCACAGGGGGTCCCCAGCTCTGTGGCCAGCAAGTCCCTTCCCAACCTACAAAAGCAATGGGATTAGCTGCCCAGGGGTTCTCAAAGTTGGCGGCAGAAGTCATTGGTGGGCAAAGGTCATTTCGGGTGGTATGGCGATGAGCCATAAAAAACATCACTGCAGCCTCAGAAACGGAGTCACTGTCCAGCTCTCTTCCAATTCTGATTTTATCAAGGAAGAAGTCTTGGGGTGGTGCGATATGTTTTTTTTTAACATCTCTAGAATCTTCGCTGAGCTCACTTTTAATTTTTTTTATTTATTATTTTTTTCCTTTTCATTGACGTTATTGGAGTGGCACTGGTTAACAACATTGTATAGGTTTCGGGTGCACAATCCCACAGCACATTGTTCGTACGCTGTATGGTGTGTTGACCGCCCCGAGTCAAGTCTCTGTCCATTACCATTTAGCCCTCCATATCCTCCTCCACCTCTCCCGTCCCCTCCCTTCAGCAATCACCACACTGTTGTCCATATTTACATGCTTTTTCTCTTTTTCCTTTTTCTTTTTCTGCTCTGTCCCTCCAGTCCCCAGTGTTCCCCGCACAGCTGTCAGCCTGTTCTCTATCTACGAGTATGAAACCCAAAACACTGATTCAAAAGAATATATGCACCGCGTGTTCATTGCAGTGTTATTTAAAATAGCCAAGATTTGGAAGCAGCCTAAGTGCCCATCGATAGATGAGTGGATAAAAAAGCTGTAATACGTTTACACAATGGAATACTACTTAGCCATAAAAAAGGACTCCTTACCCTTTGTGACAACATGGACGGACCTGGAGAGCATTATGCTGAGTGATCGAAGCCAGTCAGAGAAAGATAGCATCACATGATTTCATTCACATGTGGCATCTAACGAACTAAACGAGCTCACTTTTTAAAACCCAAAGGGAACAGAATCCTCAGCCTGCAGCCTAAAACTGATTAAGTCAAATTGTCTACAACTGCTGTTTTGGGAGAGGCGGACAATTTCAGCTGGTCCAACCCAGTAAACATGCCGCATTCGTTTCATCGTGCAGGATATATTTTTCTCTCTTATTTACAGCAGAGCATGTGGTTTCCCACTTAGGACAACGATATAAACTTTACTTTTAATGTGCTTTAATTTAAGTTAAACAACCTGGGCGCTGGCCTGGGTGGCTCAACTGGTCAGAGCATCCTCCTGATACGCCAGGGTTGCGGCTTCAATCCCCCACCAGGGCACATACAAGAACTAACCAATGAATGCCTCAGGAAGGGGAACAGAGCGACGTTTCTCTCTCTCTTTCTCTCTCTCTCTCTCAAAAGAAAAAATCAATACATAAGAAAAATAAAATAATGAAGATGGTTTGCCAGGACATGAAGTCCAGGATGTGGGGGGCAGCGCAGACACGAGGATCCTGACTCAAGCACCACTGCTGTTTGGGGGGCTGAACTCTCCTGTCACAGTCTTGGTTTTTTAAGCCATAAAACTAGAGTAATTATAGTTCACGTACCTCCTGAGGCTGTTGGGGATTCCACAAGCCAATGCATGTGGAGCACCTAGCCCAGGGCGTGGCACCCAGGAGGGGCTTGGGACATGGGCAGGAGTCCTGGGAGTGTCGCCAAGGGAGACAAGCCACCCCACCTCCAGGCCAAGGGTGGTGCTGGGTGTCAGGTGCCCAGGGACCCCTCCCTCCTTTCAGTCTCAGCTCAAGGGTCTAGTCCTTTGCAGGGGTCGGGGGGGTGGGGAGGTGGGGGGGCGCAGTGCTTCCCATCAGGGAGCCGCCATGGCACCTCTAAGCCCCCGGCTGGGCCCCTTGAAGCCGACCCCTTGCGATACAATTGTAACTAATTATCAGTTAATTATTTGGGTAATTGTTGGAATAATGTCTGCAGCTGAACCGCTAGGCTCTGGGAGCTGAGAGTAAGGACTTGGGTCAGTCTCTGCCTGCACACACCCAGCACACCCGCCTGGCGGTGCTATTTTTTAAATTGAATTTATTGGGGTGCCACTGGTTCATACAATTATAAAGGTTTCAAGGGTACGAGCCTATAATATGTCATCTGTATAAATGAACAAATGACCCATGAATGGGGTTTCCAGAGAACTTGCCCGCAAAGGCAGGGAGAGGGGCTTAAATGTGGGATGACCAACTCTGGGTGGACTCAGATAGGTCTGGGGTCACCCCCAGGGGATGAAAGGGAGACCTAGAAGGCTCTGGAAGGGGCTGCGATGGATAGAGAACACAACGAATGAAACAGTAGGCACGACTAACTTTCCACTCCTTCTATCTGCCACGCACTCGCACAGACAGGCGTCACCTCAGCAGCCCTTTGCATAAAAGGACTCCCGTGTTCCCATGTCACAGGCGGGACAATCTAGGCACAAAGAAGCGAAATTGCTTGCTCAGGGTGCCAGAGTCAGGACTTGAACCTGTATTTCTGGGACTCCCCTCGCTGCCGTGGGAATATCTGAGGGGCTGGGGGTGGGTTTTCCGGCGCAGAGTAAGGCAGAGAAGTGGCCAGGTGGGGACAGTGGGCTGACCCCAGCCGGGAAACCAGGTCACTCAGGGATAAGCCGGAAGCTTTTGGGGCTGTCCCCAGGGGACCCTGCCCGGAGTGGGCGGGGAGGCGGAGCTCGCGGCTTCCAGCCCCCTCCCCGCATCCTGACCCCTCCTACCATTGTCCGGGGTGGCCACCCCGCCTCCACCCCCGCGCATTCTTACCGCCTGACAAGGCCAAGGTCAGGAAGGCGATCACAGTGGCCAGGGGCCACATGGCGGCTCCCGGGTGGGCGGCAGGGCGGGAGGGGCCTGAGAAGTTGAAGGGAGGTGTTAAGGGCTGGCCGGAACCCCCATCTCTGACCCTCTCCCCCGCCGCGCCCACCTGCTCCTGAACGTGTCAGTTGTGAATCTCCTTCCTGCACTCTGAGAACCCCTCCCCCAGCCCATCCTGGGGGCCGGCGTGCAGCCCCCTAGGGCACTAGCTTGCTGTCCCATCAACCCGCGTGGCCAGCCCTCCGCCCCTGCCCTCCAGCCAGCTGCGTCCTCGGTGCGCTCCCCAGTCCCTCTCTCTGTCCCCCCGCGTCTCCCCTCCCAGGCTTGGTTCCCACACCTGGTCTCAAACTGAGCTTATCTTTTTGCGGCTTCAGCTCTCTGTCTGCAGGTTTCTATCTATAATTGAGCCTCTGGTTTCCTGCTCCGTCTTCCTGGCTCAGTATATATGTTCCCTCTCTCTCCTTCCCTCCCCACAACCCCTCCAGGGCTCCAGCCCCTGCCGCAGGCAGACCCTACCTGGGCGAGGGGCCTGGGTGAAGAGCTTCTGCAGCCAGCTGCCTCCAACTTCAGCCCCGACCCATGCCTTTTAACCCCTGAACTCCCTCCCCCAGCGCCCTCAGCATTTCCCGGTTGCTGGCCTACCCCTCTCCACCCCCAGTGGCTCAGTAGACTGTGCCAGGCACCCCCCCAGCGTGGGCTTGGTCCTCCGCTTGGGGGTGGAGCTTTCAGGACAAGCTGGGACCCAGATTTGGTCCCGCCCCAGCTTGAGTTGAACCCACTGTGAACTCTGAGACAGCAGGACCCACCTAGAAGGAAGGAGAAAGCCCATCACTTCCTTCCTCAAACCCACCCGAAATCCCCATGACCCTGCCTCGCAGCATAACCCGTGTTCCAATCTCCACTCCAACCCTGTGCAACATTCTTAACATACATCAGCTGCCAGATGGTCATTTTCTACCCTATTCCTACCCTCTGCACCTAATTTCCGCCATGCCCCCCGCCCCCTGGCCTGTCCCGCAAAACTAGGGCCACCCGCAACTTCATCTGAAATTTATCTCTCAACATCAAACGCGACACATCTGAATCCCAGCTCTTGGCCTCCTCTCCAGCCCAACTCCATCTCCAGCCCATTTCCTTCGAAAAACATAGGGATGCCCAAACTTATTCTACCATTTGCCCTTCCCACCCTCACACCCAACCATCAGGTCCAAGAGGGTCGTCTTCAGAGAGGTGACTGCAAGTCAGCTGTCCTTGCACTAGGATGGGGGCGTGGACTGGGGCATTATTTTGGATGAATGGCCTTTAAGGAGCAGGGCCAGATGGGGTCAGGGAGTCCGTGGGTATGGAGGTGGAGAGGCAGAAGCACTGGGGGCTGGCGTGAGGGAAGAGGAAGGAGGAAGAGGGTGTTTTGGAAATGAGTAGGAGTCACCTGGAAATGCGACTGGGTGGGGCTGCGAGTTAATCCTGGGGGGTGGAGGGGTAGGATTAGGGATTAGGGAGGCTAGAGGTGGGGTCAGAATTTGGAAGGAAGCCAGGGATGGGGACCAGATGAAGTCTGGAAAGAGAGCAATGGAGTCAGGATGAGGATAAGGGGTAGAGCTGGATGGAGGGAGTGTCAACATCAAAACTGGTGTGGTCCGTATTGGGGAAAGTTAAAGTTTGGATATAGGGGTCAAGTCTGGCGTTAAAAGATAATTTCTTCAAAAGAATCTAACCATGACCCTTCTATATATATAAAATGAGCATATGCCTAAGATTTTTTTTTTTTTTGACCTGGCCACGTAGCTCAGTTGGTTGGAGCTTTGTCCTGATATACCAACGTTGTGGGTTCGATCCCTGCAAGTCAGGGTACATATGAGAATCAACCAATGAATGCACAGATAAGCGGAAGAACAAATCTCTCTCTCTCTCAAAACCGATAAAAATTATTTTGATTTCGATTCATTAATAACAGATAAAACTAGCAAGCTGTTACAAAGAACTACACATACATAGGCAATAAGGAATGCCGAAATGAATTTATAAGCAGATGTAAAACTGTCTTATTCTACATGGGGTGGGGGGTGGTATTTCTGCCTGACAAAATCATTTGCATAGCTATAGGCAAGAATTATTTACACTGCTCTTGGCTAGTTATAATTTACAGAATTGTTAAGCAGTTCAAAGAGAGTAAAAGAAGCAGGGACCCTCCAAAATCAATTAGCTCCTCTAGGTCTCCACCGAAGACACTGGCTGCATCTCTACTTTGCCCACACACTAGGAAGAAAAGTTTGCAGTCAGGTTCATGGTGGGTCTGAAGACAGCTCTGGGACGGCACGTGAGTTTTGGGGGAAGAATAGATGTATGGTGATGAGGATAAGGTTGGAGCTAGTCTAGGGGACAGGACCGAGTTGTAGTTGGGAGGGGTCTGGCGGTTAGGTTGTTGACGGAGTCCTGTTGAGTTGGGGCCAGAGATGGGGCCGAGACTAGTGTTGCAGTTGGGGAGGTGTTGAAATACGGTTGAACTGGTGGTGTGGGCTGACACTGATAACCAGGACTAGGCACGGGGTTCAGCATCGGCATTGACACTCACCGGGCTTTGGTGGGAGGGGGCCGGGTTGTGGCTGTGAGCTGCCCTCGAGGTGACAGAAAAGCAATTGTCCTTCCCCCACTTGAAATTCCCCCGCCTCACAGGACTGGACCCAGAGCGGATACTACGTCCTCTCTTTTCTAGTGGAGTTGGGTTCAGGCTGCGTGGCAAAAGGGAGGATGCTGGGTTAAGTGAGGTGACAAGCCTATGTGGGAGGTCAGGCTACCTGTACCCTCTCGTGGCCTGGGTCCACAATTCCACAAAAGCCTTTCTCACTTGGGAAGGGCTGGAACCTGGAGTGGGGGCGGCTGGCTTTGGCATTTGCTGAGGGGTGAGTGCCAGGTCAGTGCTGGTATTTGAGCTTACGATTGGCCGGGACTTAGGTTGGCCGACTCCCGTTGAAGTGAGGTCATGGACCCACCGAGGGTTGGGCGTGTTCCACCTCCTCACTTGATCGACGGGAGCCCACGGAGGGCAGTGAGGTGATGAAAGTCACACACCGGCTAGACCAAGTCCCTGTGTGCTGTCTCACAGGGCAGGGCCTCCCCCTCTTTGGAGAGCAGAGCCGGAAAAGGAAGGACTAGAAAAGGAGTCAGTGTTCCTAGTGGTGCAGAGCTGAGACCCCGGAGCTGGACTGCCTGAGTTCAGGTGACAAGGATGCTCTGTGTCTTGGCGTTTCCATTGGTGCCGTGGCACTATCAATAGCACCTACCTCGTAGAGGAGGGTTAAATGAGTTAATATTGGAAGGTGCTTATGCAAGAACCTAATATGGACCCAGGGCCACACACGTGCTTGTTAAATAAGTAAATCCCGAGATGGAGGCAACCCGAGGTTCCTGAAAGCCCCACCCTCGCTTGGCTTCAAAATGGGGTTCTTTGTGAGGCAGAAACTGGAAGTTCTGGTTGGAAGTGCTGGCTGGGACGAGAAAGTTGGCCCCACAACCAGGCCCAGAGGAGAGGCCCTGATACAAACATGAAGGGAGGGGGAGTCAGAGAAAGACAAAGGGATAAATACGCAGAGATAGACAACGTGGGTGGGAGAGGACGGGAAATGCTGACAGAGAGAGACACGAAGGCACCAAGGCACGGAGATAACGACAGTCCTGGGAAAAGCCAGACTCGAGATGCACAGAGTCGAGAGCCATGAATTCTTTAGAGCTGGAACTCTGTGTTACGCATGTCGGCTGCCATCTTTCCTCGGCAGCAATGACAGGCCACTTTGCACCCTTCAGAGTAGCGAAAACTGGAAAGGTCAGCCTTGCCACCTACCTGCACGTGTGCCCACATCCTCTGTCTGCTCTCCTATTTCTACGGATGAACATTCTGCACCTCTGCCTAGACCAGACCCCTGCACTTGGGCTGGGTATCCCGTCCCCTCTTGTCTTCTTGAGGACATTCTTCCAACCAGCGCTTCTCTGCTGCCTCGTCTGCAGCATCATTTTTTTTTTTCCCTCCCCTAGGGAACTGTCCCATTAACACACAAGCCTGCTGCAATTTCTCCCATGTTCCACCAAAAGAATTTTTTAAAACCCTCTCCTCCTTCATGCTCTCCTGGCTGAATTTTTACGCCCCTGGACGGCGGCCCTTCTCTAAAGAGCTGGGTAGACTCGCCGTCTGAGATTTCTCTCCTCCTGTTCTCTCTCGAGCTCCCTCCCCACAAGCTTTCTCCCCCACTGCTCCGCCAGCAGTGCCCCTGCTCAGGGGCACCAATAACTTTCCACGTTGCCGACCCCAGTGGCCAGCTCTGTAGGGTTCATCTTACTGAGTTATCAGCAGCGTTTAACAAGTAGATCACCCCCTGTTCCTGCAAAGAGTTTCACTTCTCAGCTCTTGAGGTACGTCTTCCTCATAACTCACTGGGTGCTCCTCATCCGTATCTGAGGCTGTTTCCTCCTCATCTCCTCAAGGTCTGCGTGGTGGAGCATCTCCCGTCTTCTCTCCTCTGTCTCTACTCACTCCCTTGGTGATCTCATCTGGTTTCGTGTCTTTAAATACCAGCCACTTGCTGACGACTCCCAACTTCAGGTCTCCAGCCAGACCTCATTCTAGAACTCTTGGCTTCATGTCCAACTGCCCACTCAACATCTCCGTGTTCAAAGCCAAACTCCTGTCCTCCACTCCTCTCACGTCCCAGACGGGCTCCTCTCGCAGTCTCCGTCTTCCCGGTAGATGGTCTCCCCATCCTTCCATCCCTCGGCCCAAACATCGGTCTCGCCCTTGAATTCCTTTTCTCATACCATACATCCCCTTTGTTACCAAACCCTGCCAGCTCTGCCTTCGAAATCGATTCCGAATCTGCCCATTTCTCAATACCTTCCATCCTCGCCACCCTGGTCCCTCCCAGTCACCATCATTTCTCACCTGGATTATTGTACGTTTCCTATCTGATCTGCTCCTGTCCTTGTCCACCTACATTCTGTTTGCAACACAGCAGCCAGACTGACCTTTCGGAAAGTAAGTCAGGGCAGGTCACTCCTCTTCTCGAACCTCTGCGATGCCTTCCACCTCTCTCAGAGTGAAAGTCAAGTTTCCCCAGGGTGGCCTACGAAGCCCTCGACCATCCAGCCCCAGTAGGTCTCTGACATCACCTGCCTTCTCTCCTCCTGCCCCTTTCGTGTCGCCAGGCATACATACTCCCACCTCAGAGCCGTTCTTCACACTGGGAGAACCCTCTTCCCAACCAGGTATCGAGCTACGTGGTTTCTCTTATTCCTGTGTCAACGTAAGAAACATTTGAACCTGTGGAGAATTTTTGGTGAGTTTATTTGAGCCAAACTGCTGTCAACTGCCAAGAAGCAGCAGCCCAACGGATTGAGAAAGTGCTCCTGGGAACGGCGGCTTAGCACCATATTTTATACATTATAATCAAAGGAGGAGACAGCAGGGGGCTACATGAAATCCACCGGTGACCGATCAGGGAGGCGGGAGGAAGCCAAGTGGTGAAACCTCTGGGGTTGGATAAAAAGTAAAAGGAGTGTGCCGTGTTTTGCCGTGTATGGCGTGAGCCCACGGCTTTACCCGTTATGATGCCCATGGTATGTGATCATTATACCCACGTATAACGCACATCCTTATTTTTCCCTCCAAAATTTGGGCAGAAAGGTGCGCACTCATACACAAGTAGACCCGTACCTTTTTTTTCATTTTTGTTTTCCCACATGCTTCGTTTACACAGGTAGGTAAGGGGTAGTTAACAGTCAACCATTAACGTGATAACAATAACAACGAGGGGATTTGTGGTCTCGGCTTGTGCCCAAGGGGCCCCGGGACAAAGGGACGTTACCCTGACATTTCAAAGGCCTGTTATTCTAGAGGCAGAAAGGCAACAGGCAGCCTCAGTTAAGATAAAGATTGACCCGCCTTAGGGAAGAATACTGGCTGAGGACGTGACTGCCTGCCATGAACTTCTTCCGTTAATAAGTTCTGATTTCGGACCATCCTTTGTGGTTACTTTCGGTCTTTGAGTTCATAAGGCCGCCTCGCAGGCCGCCCTGAGCTTGTCAGACTGATACGTGGCCCCTTCCGCACTTGTCCTTGTCATCGTCCCCATGAAGGCTTCCTGGACCCCCGTAATTGGGTATCCCCAGACAGGTTCAGCAAATCATCAGAAAACCTCACAGAACCCAGAAAGGCTGCTACCCTCTCGGTGTTGGTTTATTACAGCAAGAGGCTGCAGACGAACACAAACAGAAGGAAACAGCACATAGGGCAGAACCCAGAGGAGAAGCACGCGCTTCTTCTTGCCCTCCCTGCCATGGTCGTGCAGGCAGCACTTAATTCTTCCTGCAACGGCTTAAAAAAAAAATTCTTGTTTATTCTATTACAGTTTTCCACATTTTTCCCCCTTCACCCTCCTCCGTCCAGCCCACCACGCCCTGCTCCCACAGTCAATCCCCACACTGTTGTTCATGTCCGTGGGTCATTCATACAGGCTCTTTGACGACTCCCTTCCTCTTCTTCGTTTACCCTCCTCCCCACTTTCCTCTGGCAGCTGGCAGCCTGTTCCCTCTTTCCGCCTCTCTGGGTCTGTTTTGCTCGTTAGTTTATTTTGTTCATTAGGTTCCTCTTATAAGTGAGATCATATGGTATTTGTCTTTCACCGACTGCCTTATTTCACTTAGCAAAATGTTCTCCAGCTTCACCTGTGCTGTTGCAAAGGGCAGGAATTCCTTCTTCTTTCTTTCTGCTGCATAGTGTTCCACTGTGCTGTTGCACCCCAGTTTTTTAATCCGTTCACCTGCCGATGGGCACTTAGGCTGTTTCCAGATCTTGGCAATTGTGACCAGCGCTGCCGTGAACATCGAGGGGCGTCGATTCTTCTGAATCGGCGTTTCGGGGATTCTTAGGGTATAAACCCAGCTGTGAAATCACTGAGTCTTACGGCAGTTCCATTTTTAATTCTTCGAGGAGAGTCCCTACTGGCTTCCACAGCGGCCACACCCAGCAATGACATGAGAGAACACAGACAGAGTGTCGCCCACCAGGGGCACTCACCTGAGCTTTGGTGTCTCGGTATTGTATTGGGGGGCACAGCTATTTGCCTTTGTGGCTGACTTGACTTAGCCTTTGGGCCCTCCGGAAGTCACACGGGTACAACACGCTCTGAGGACTCCATCAGAAGTCACCTTATCAGGATAGACTCTGGCATGGTCCCACGCCCCCAGGTAAACAAACACAGGGTACTGCAGAGGCTCAATGGTTATCACCCAGAATTGAGGTACAGGCCAAACCTCTGTTTGTAACGTGCGGGGCCTGCTGAGTTAATGACCCCTCACGGGCAACCACCCACCTAACCCCGCAACCCCCACGGATGTCAAGTACAGCACAGGGAATACTGTCAATATTATTGTAACCACTATGTGTGGTGCCAGGTAGGGACTAGGCTTCTCCGGAGGGGTCACTTTGTAAAGTATATAAATGTCTAACCAGTATGCTGTGTGCCTGAAACAAATATAAAATAATAACGAATGTCAAGTGTCAATGATAAATTAAAGGGGACTCCCCCCACTCCGCCCCCGTTAATGGGATAATTTGAGTCCTGCCGGCATCTAGGAAGTGTGACAATTAAAAACACAAAAACAAAAACAAACAAACAAAAAAAGTCTCTACAGTCCCCTGTCTCTTCAGTCTCCATGGCTTACTCCCATCTATAATATTTTATGTTTTACTTATTCGTTGTTTCTTTGTCTGCATCTCCTCTGGAAGCTCCCCGGGGGCGGAGGTGTTTGTCTGTTGTTGTTGTTGTTGTTTTCTTTTTAAGATTTTATTTATTTGTTTTTAGAGGGAGGGGAAGGGAGGGAGAAAGAAAGGGAGAGAAACACTGATGTGCAAGAGAAACATCAATCGGTTGCTTCTCGCACAGCCCCTGCTGGGGACCTGGCCCGCAACCTAGGCATGTGCCAGGACTGGGAATCGAACTGGCGACCTTTTGGTTCTCAGGTCAGCACTCAGTCCACTGAGCCACACCAGCCAGGGCTGAGGTGTTTATCTGTTTTGTTCCCAGAACGGCACCTGGCACATAATAGGAACCAATGAATATTTGCTGAATGAATGAACTACTGGCATTATGGAGGGCGTGGGGAGACAGGAACCCTTCTCATCTGGACAGAAACCTGCTGGTACTTGGTGAAACTGATTGAGAGTAGGCCGTTGGGTCCAGTAGTCCTGTTCCTGTATTCCAGAGACTTCTCTAGGCACAGAAGAAGCATGCCCTCTATCAAAATTTTTAACAAGAGACCGTACTCTAGGCAGGACTAGGGAGGGACTGTAGGGGGAGCTCTAACTCCCTGTGTTGTCCAGAAAGCCCTATAGGATCCTATCTATGTTTACAATGTAGCTCTGTGGTTTGAAGAACCCAGCCACCGCCGCCTCCGACCCGTAGCTATTTCCCTCCTCTGTGAAGTACTTTCTCCATTTTTGTCCTGGCATGAACTTCCACGCGGCTGACCATGGCTGCACAGACTGGGTTGTTTTATTTTTCTTTTCTTTTTTTTAACTTCCAGTAAATCCTTTTTGGTGACCAAATAAATACCTAGTCGACTTTTGTTTATGGCTGACACCCCAAAGAGTCATTGCGTCATTGCTTGGGTAGTGGAAAGAACTAGGTGTGCCCATCACTGGGGGACTGGGTCGTTAACACGGTGGATGAAAAAGTGGGGCTAAATAAGTCGCCAGTTCCCAACCGGGCAGGGCATAGTGAGTGGTCACACCCTGGACCTATCACTCCTTTAGTGAGAAGTTTTTAAGGCTGTCCTGTCCATTGTCTTTTTGCATCCAGGTTAATATACCTTTGAAAGGCCAGAAGTAATACCCCTGGAAGGCGTAACCACCCTCAAGAGAGCACATAATCTTGTTAATTTTCCTGTAATCCAATGCTTGCTTTGCTTTCTCCTACTTTCTTGTAACCTTCCTTAGTTCCCTCCTTAATTTCTTTTCTTTTTTTTAGATTTTATTTACTGATTTATAGAGAGAGGGGAAGGGAGAGAGAAAGAGAGGGTGAGAAACATCAGTGCGTGGTTGCCTCTCACGGGCTCCCTGCTGGGGAAACTGGCCCACTACCCAGCCATGTGCCCTGACTGGGAATCGAACCGGTGACCATCTGGTTTGCAGGCCAGCACTCAATCCACTGAGAGAGAGAGAGAGAGAGAGAGAGAGAGAGAGAGAAAGAGAGAGAGAGAGAGAGAGAGAGAGAAAGAAAGAGAGAAACAGAGAGAGAGAGACAGAAGCCTTCAGTTTGTTGTTCCACTTAATTCATGCAATCATTGATTCTTATACGCACCCAGACTGGAGATCAAACCCGTAACTTCAATGTATCAGGACTACACTCTTACCAACTGAGCTACTTGACCAGGGTTTCACTCCTGAATTTCAAATACATAAAAAGAGCTGCAAAACTGTTACTCTCCACAGCATTTGAGATCTTCCTGCCCAGCACACAGCATCAGGGTGGATCCAATAAACTCTTAGAAAAACCCTCTCTGCCTGTTTAGACGTTTCTTACATCGACCCCAAGTACTGGTGCCCCTCAGGCTTTAATATGCACTTTACCAAGACCCCCAGATTCTAGTTTAGCTGATCTGGGGGTGGGGGCTCCAAGACTCAACTTCTACTAAGCGTCAGGTGGATACTAGTCTGCTATTCTTGGGATCATGCTATGAGAAACAGGGGTACAGACCAGGGTAGGGCAGCCAGAGAGAACTTCCCTCGATGACGGAAATGTTTTCTTTATTGACTCTACCCGATACGGCTGCCACCAGCCACGCACGGTTATCGAGCGCCAAAATGTGGCAGTCAACTCAGGAATGGAAATGTGACGTGTGTTGACTGGAGCTAATCTTAATTTTAAAGTCACCACAAGTGGCTCGTGGCTGCCAAGTTGGACCACATAGGCTGAGAAGACTGTGGCCGTTAGGAACAATAAACGAGATGAGCAAACAGCGACGTGGATAGATTAACACTGTGCGTGGGATGAGGTCACATATTTAATACGGCATCCTGACTCCTCACCCACACTCACTTTCCTCGGTACCCTGTTCCATTAAATCTAAAATGCTGTCGGGGTAAGAAACATCCAAACCTGTAAACGGTGTTTGTAAGAGTTGACGTGAGCCCAACTTGAAGACCTATGCCAGGGAGCGAAATCTCAAATACTCCGGAGAAGAAAAGTTTGGAGGTTTCTTTTTCACATTCGAAATTAAGGAAGGAACGAAGGAAGTTTACATGGAGGTGGGAGAAAACACGGGGAGGATTGGGTTGTGTGCTTCGTTGAGGGTTAATGCGCGCTTTGATAGGCACGACTTTTGGCATTTCAAAGACGTGCTCATCTAGATGCACAGGCACTGTGGCCAGGGCCGGCTCAAAACCTTCCACTAAGAAAGTTACACACCTGGGACTTGACTACCCACCATGACCTGCTCTCTCTCTCTCTCTCTCTCTGTCTCTCTCTGTCTCTCTCTCCCCCCCTTCTTCTCTCTCTGAAATCAATGAAATGTATCCTCAGGTGAGGATTAAGGAATTAGAATAATAAAAATAAAAAAATAAAAACGCGAAAGGAACGTGCATCTGAGAAGCAATAAAATATGGTACTCAATACTCAACCACCACAGCTGGGAGCAGGGGCCGGAAATCAGATTAAAGTGATCTTTAAAGTATGTTTACCAAGCTTTATAGAAGGCTGCAGGCCAAGAATTAGAGCAGGGCCCTGTCCTCCTCTTGCCCAGGGCCTGAAGCTTCCCACGTAAACATCTGCCTTTCTTCCTGCCCCCATCCCCCAAAGCCCGCTGGGCTGCCACCTAAGAGCACCGCACAGTGTCTGTTTCCCCTCCACTGAAAGTGCAGCCTCTATGTCCCAGCAATCTCTGAGCTGCTGTGGTCACCCAGGTCCCAGACCCGCCACTCAGAAGGCTCCAACTCTATGCTGTCCCCCACAGCGCAGCCACACCCGTGAAACCACACTGCATTCCACTCTGTCCTAACTCTGCAGCACCTGAGCGCAGAACTATGAGGAGACAGATCACAACACGATTGTTGGGCTGTTCCTGGGACCACCTGCCCTGTAGTGTGTTGGTAAAGGTTTAACAGCAGCTCTCTGGTTTGTACTGTTGCCAATTTCTGTGGTGTAAATACTGCCACTGGACTGAGAGCCACCTACCAATGCAAAGTTAGTCGACAGAGAATCAGAAAGAGATATTAAGAAGCCCACCATTACAGATGTACTGTGATAGACATAAACAACTCAAAAGCATGGATATCGGTAAAAATAATTAGGAATTGATGAGTTTTGAGTACCTATGGACTTTCTTTTTCTTTTCTTTTCTTTTCTTTTTTTTTTTTTTGAATTTTTATACGAGTTTGCTTGAGCCTCACTGACAACACGCACAGGAGCAAGTTGCTTCTGGACTTTGTTTTTAATATACTGCGTTTAATTGTAAGTTTATGTAATTTAATTTTTAATAATGGCTGTGTTTAGTAACCTGCTCTCAAAATTCCTGAAAATTTGCCAATAGGCTCTTCTGGGCTGGGATGAATGAGCTGGCTCTCGCACACACTGGGCCTGCCGCCCAGCCCAAGTTTATTGACATTTTTACTCATCGGGACTCTCTACTTTACTTTTAAATTATGTTTATTGTTTCTTGTCTGTCACCTCCTGTTAGAATGTAAGCTCTGTGAGGAGAAGCATTTAGTTTTGTTTGGCTTGTTCACAGCTCCACCTTCTCGAACAATGCCTGCCACACGGCAGGTTCCCAACAAAGAGACCAATGCCCGGCACACAGTAGGTGACCAGTAAGTAGACCAATGTCTGGCGCATAGTAGGTGCCTGACGAAATAGTTGATGAATGAAAGTAAGGCGGAAAATGAAACTCATAACACGATGGTTTTCCTGTGAATTAGAAGCAAGACAATTCAACAACAACGCACCGGCATTTGGGTGCATGGCATCTGAGGCCATTTGAGTCGGTGCCTGTGGGGAGGGAGGAGACCAGGGATGACAGGTGGAAATAAGCCAATATAACGATCGCAGGGCTCTGCCAGGACTTGAACTTCAGAGCATGATTAACTCAACTCTCTTCACCTGAGATCTGATTAGGAAAAAGAGGACTTCTCTATTTGCATAGGGTTTTCCAGGAAACAGTGCTCCTTTGCCCTCCCCCGCCCGCCCGGGACCTCAGCACTCCCCCGGCAGGAGGCTGGGGGGCGGAGGTCCTGCTCGGGGGTCACCCTGCCAAGCTGGGGGTGGGGTGGGGTCTCCTTCTTCACTCCAGATGCAGTGGAAGGGGGAGCAGGAAGCGCCCCAGGGAAAACATGCAGTCCCACTCGGCCAGTGTCAGGCACGACTCGTAGCTGTGCCCCGGGGAGCTGCTCTGAGCGTCTTTGTTGGACGAACGAAATGAACAGAGGAATGGAATTTAGGGTTATTCAATTTTTATTATTATGAATCTGGTTTTTAGAGACCCTACGAGTTTTGACAATTGTCTTCTTTGGAACTGTTGCCAGTTTGGTGCCCTTCAGGCTCCAGCCCACTGTACCTGCAGGTGGCGCTGTTGTGGGGGGGCTGCTGGGGGAGGGGGGAGTTCTGGGCCAGGGTTCAATGCTCTTGGCTGCCTGGACTCCTGGGTCCGAGGGAGGAGGGCCCAGGGCCCAGGGCCCCCTGGGTATTGAGTGGAGCACGTGGGTCTGGGTGGCGAGTGGGCAACGATGTCCTGTCACACTGGGGGTCAGCCACTCCGCATGGTCTGCTGGATCCAGTTATAATACTTGCAGAGGTTGGTGTAGACTCCCGGGTAGCCAGGCAGGGCGCAGCGCTCCATCCCCCAGGACACGAGGCCCTGGAGCTGCCCATTGCACACCAGGGGTCCCCCAGAATCTCCCTGAAGGGGCGAAACCAATGGAGACACCCACAGAGAGATGGTCAGAGCCAAGTGCATGAAGAAGCTCCCAACCACCACCGAGGGGCGGAGAGGGGGAGGCACAAGGGCTGACACCCAGGGGGCCGGTGTTGGGGTCGGGGGGACTCTGCAGATATCAGCCCCAGGGTTGGGGGTCACTGCCTTCCCTATTCTTTGGTTGCTGCTGTCTCTGGGTCTCGCCGAGCCCCCGTTTGTCTTTGCTCTGACTCTAGAAAACCGTGTGTGTCTCATCGTATTCCCCTGTCTCTGGAGTCACCATCCCCCCAGGGACGGATTAAGGCGTCCAGCGGCCCTGAGCACAGATTTCCGGGCATCCATACTTAAGCGACAATGACAGCGGTGACGAGGACTGTGGGCAGGCGCTGCTCTGAGCTCTCTCTGTGGACGTGGACTACCTCATCTAATTCCGCCAACGGCCCTGAGAGGTGCCACTTCCGCTTGACAGGTAAGGGAACTGAGGCACAGAAGGATTAGGTCCAGGGCAAGAGCTGACGGCTAGGACGGAGCCTGGTTACTATAATCTCTGCAGGTCTTGGGGGAACCTCCCGCTCTGTTCGAGATGCTTTTGTACTGAGGTCCCAGCCCCAAGCCCTCCCCGTCCCCCGTGCCTCACCTGACAAGAGTCCTTTCCACCTTGGGGGACCCCGGCACAGACCATGCCCTCAGTGATGGCTCCGGAATACGCCATGTTACACAGCTGGTCAGGGGCAATCTCGATGTTCACGCACTGCAGGACGTTGGGGTACCTGGCTGGGGAGGCACTGAGGGGTCATGACTTGGGTCCGCTCTCCAACGGCACCCAGGAATGTTGGGGATCCTCCCCCTCCTCCTCCTTCAGACCCGGGAACCCCCGCTCGCAGACCCCCCCAGCTTCAGAACACAGGAGTCCTCACCGATGGGGCTGGACGTGCTGCCCCAGCCGGACACGAGGCAGGAGGTGCCGGGGCTGGCGCAGTTCTGGGCCACGGTGATGGGCTGCACTGCCCTCCCCAGCCGCGCGGGCCGACTCAGCCTCAGAAGCATCAGGTCGTTATCGTGGGTCCGGGAGTTGTACTGGGGGTGTGGCACCTGGCGAACCACACGTAGCACCTGCTCGGTGGCCTCCTTCTTCCTCAGGTCTTGCTTGCCCAGGGCAACCCACAGGTTCCTGGCCCGTGACCCCAAGAGGAGCACGGCTCACGATCTGGCCTGTGGCCGCCGCCCCACACCCCAGCCCCGTTCCCTCTAACTGTGGGCTGAGCGTTTGCTGGCCTCCTGTGCCATTTCGCGTGGCCCGGGTCGACCCTCCCGGCCCAGTCCCACCCTCCTCCCCTTTCTCGGTTGAGCTGGGCTCCTGGGTCTGAGGGAGGAGGGGCTTCTGGCTTCTGGCTTGGCCGTGTGGTGGTGGTTGGGAGGTCTTGGCCAGAGCTAGCCAGGTTCTGTGTTCTCTGTGTTCTCAGTCAGACTCCGGCTACCGCTCCGGGCTCTAAATCAGAATTGATCTTCTGGCTTAGGCTCCAGGGAGGGTCCGTGCTCGTCCTTGCCTGGCCTCTGGGTTCTAGACAGGCGGGACTTTGTGATCTAAGCTGGGACCGGGGTTCTAGACTGAGTCGATATTGGGACATACTTTCCAGATACCGGCGTGAGCTGTCCGCTTTCGGGTAAGCTGAGGGCTTTGTTTGGAGCTCGGAGCGACAGCCTGAATCTGGGGTCTAGATAGTGATTTCAGCTTTTAGCTCAGGGGCGGGGTGAAGATGTTACTATTGACCTGACCGAGCTCTGAGCCATGCATTCTGGGCCGTGATAGGAGCTGCGGTTTCCGGGTCGAGCTCCGGGTTCTTGCTTAAGCTCCGGTTTGCTTATAATCGGGATTCTAGAGTGGGCTGTGTTTCACATCGAATTACGGTTTAGTCGGAGTTTTTGGTTCTAGGCTCCGGTCTGAGCGCTTGACCTCAGTTTGGGTTCTGGGTTCTACATGGAGCCCTTGGATCCACGTTTCTAGGTGATGCTTCGCATTCTGGGCTTCATATTCTAGGCTCTGGGCTGAGTTCTGGGCTGTAGCCCCTCCACAGAGCTTCTAAACAGAGCTTCAGCCTATGGCATTAGATCTGTTTCATAGGCAGGAGGATGAGAATTTGGAGCCTGGGTTCTAGGGTGAGGTCTAGAACCTTAGAGGGGTTATGTGTCCTGCGTGGGGTTTCAGATTATGGTCTGCATTTCTGGGCTTTTAGGCCCTGGGTTGAGGTCTGGGTTCTAGGCCGCCCAAAGGGGAGCTGTAGGCTAGACTCCGAACTAAACCCTGGACCTCGGCGGGGCTCCAGGCGCTGCTACCCTCCCACACTCCGAGCCGTGTGATCCAGCCGCAAGTGGGCTTCTGGATTTGTGGCTGGACTGCAGGGGCTGAGCCGGGCTCTGGATCCTAGGCAGCTTTCAGAGAGGGGTCTTGGGTTTCTAAAGGGAGACCTTGCTTCAAATTCAACCACCAGTCTAGAATGGGCTCCGATTCTTCGTCTCTCGGTGGAGTCTCGTCTCTGTATGGGTCTCGAGATTACGCGTTTGGTTCTAGGTTCCGTGTGGGCCTCCAAGCTGGCGAATGGGTTCTAAACTGTCAACCTGCTTTCAGAATCTAAGGTGAGTTCAAGGTTTATGGTGGGTCCTAGGCTCCTCTCTAGACGTCCCCCACCCCTCCCCAACCAGGACCCAGGTCCTACTTTGGCTTCTGGACCGGGGTCCATGTTCTCCGCTGAGCTTTGGGGCTCCAGACTGGAATTCACTTGGCGTGAGAATAGGGGAGGGTGTCACTCACCGGCGGGAGCAGTGAGCAGCGGTGATGACCCACCGGTCTGAGAGCAGGGCCCCTCCACAGAGGAAGCGACACGAGACACCCGTCAGCAGGGCTGCCTGCCACGGCTGGGAGTGCTGGACGCATGGGTGGCCGCCAATTATCTTGTCCTTATCCGTTTGGCCCTGTACCATGGCTAAGAACAGGCAGGGGTGGGGTGGGAAAGTAGATGCATGAATGCCCTCCACCCCCCAGCAATCGAGGATGTCCAAGGACCCAAACCCCTTTTTCTTTGCTTAACCCTGGAACCACTATGTCTGCCTGACCCAGCCAACATGAGATACGCCCAATAGGGCCCCGTGGCTACCTCAACGCAATCGGGAGCTGGCTGACCTCACCCCTTTACGTGGCTCAGGGTCCTGCCGTCTGTTCTGCCCTCGACTGACTTCTCCAGCACATACTTCCCAACAGTCCTTTCCAACACATTCAAGGAGCTCCCCGCCCCTTCCCTAAATTTCCCCCACACCCACTCCGTATGCATGCCACGTCCGTGCCATGAGCTCGCCACCCGATCGTCACCGCTACCACCGCGGCCGACAGCCTGCCGCCTTCCCCTGCTAGTTCTCCCTAACACAATGTAGGAGCACGCTCCGGCCCTCCTTCTTTTTATGACCCGTAAAACCTCCTGATACAACCACAGGTCAGCACTCAGGCCCCCCACCTCCCCCCGGCACGTTCCTCAGCCTTGATTTCCAAAGTACCCCCTACTCCTATCACCACATCACCCATGAGCACCCTGGGTGGCCAGGGCCCTCGCCCCTCCTTTCTCAGCATCTCCAGGGGACTTCATGGCCCAGACTCCCCTGCTATCTTACCTACAGCCAAGATCTGAAGTATGGCCAGCTGGAGGTACATTCTAGGGGCTGGGGGCCGGGTTCTGGCAAAGACAGAGAGAAAGTGAGAGAGAAAAAGACGGAGAGAGACCCAGAGGTGGAGGGACAGAGACAGCGAGAGCCTCTCACACAGAGATGGAGACCCTGAGAGACATGGATACTGGACAGAGTAGAGGCCGGAGGGAGGGTCTGGAGTTGTTGGCGGCTGGAAGGGGGTTGCCGAACAAGGCTCACGTCCGGTCCGGCCTTGATGTCTTCCTGGGTGCAGGAAGTGGGGGTGGTGCCTCACCTCCCTGTCACCCTGTGGAGCTCTTTTATCCCTGGTCTGGGCAGTTGGACCTGCCCCCCCCACACCACGCCCTTTTCCTGACATTTTTTTTAAATTGCTTAGTTCCCATTCCAAGACTACCATCTCCTCCCTTCCCTCTCTGGCCAGAGAAGCAGCCACAGTTGTTAATGAGAACCCGCCCGGCCAGTGGTGAATGTGTTATAATCTGGAAGGGATCCAGGGAGAGGGACCCCAGGGCAGGGTGGACGAGGTGAGGGGGCTCGGGCGAAGGTGCTGGGAGGGGCTGAGGCTGGAAATGCGAGGGAAGTTCCACAGAGGTGGAGAGACCGGGAAAGGGTAAGAAAAACACAGGCCCAGAGAGACGCGTGAAAGGCAGAACTGAGTAGTGATGGGACAGGGGAGGCCGACGGAAAAAGACAAGACCGGGCGGGAGGCATTGAGAGAGAGAAAGAGAGAGAGAGAGAGAGAGAGAGAGAGAGAGAGATTGATTCATGGAGAGATGGATGAGGCACAACAGAACAAGTAGCAGAGAAAGCAGGGAAGAAGGTGAAGACAGAACAGAAATAGACACAGAGAAAGAGGAATACGACAAGAGAGAGAGAAGAGGCAGCGGTGGCCCCTCCCCCAACACACACCTGCCGAATAATGGCCACGACGACGGAAGGAGGTGCAGGGAGGCCACAGAAGGGGAGTGGGCAGCGTAAGATGGGGGTGGGGGATGGAAGTGGGCAGATGAGGAAGCGATGGATGCAGGACAGGTGATGGGGACAGGGATAGAGGAAACAGTGATGAAAGGTGACAGCAGCAGGAGAGAGAGAGAGAGAGAGAGAGAGAGAGAGGAGAGAGAGGAGAGGCAGGGGGTTGGCAGGGAGAGCCAGCAGGACCTGGATCGTCACTGGGCGATCCTGTCTCCCATGGCTGCTCACTTTGTGGTCCCCACACTCACAGTCCCCAAAGTGGGGCAGGCAGCGGGGGCTCAGTGCAGAACTGGAGAGTAGGGTACAGTGACAGAGTAAGAGGTGGAGGCTCCGAGAGAGGGGGACAGGGTCCCAGAGAGACCACGAGACACGGAGCAGGGAGATGAGGAAGGGTCCTCGGACGCCCCAGATGGAGTCCTGGGTTTGGGGGACACAGCCACACTTGGGGCAGGTCCCGAGCGCTCAGCCCCTCCCCCAGCCTCTTAAATTTCCTAATGACTGCAATTTGTCTCTGGGCCTGGGCAGCTCCTCCCTGGACCACCACGCGGTGACTCAGGAGGCCGCCTCTCCGTCCCGTCCCTCCCTCACCGGCCCAGGGCTGGCGCCCAAACCGCCTCCCGCCCCTCTCTGCCTGCGCTGCCAAGAGCCCGTCTCTGCCCCCCGGGGACTCGTTCGGTGCCTCTGAACGCACACGCTCACCTGGCCCCTGCGCGCAGCTGCTTCCCGTGAACTCGCTCCGCGGAGGAGCCTCGCTGCTTTGCGTTCGAAGGCCTTGGCTCAGGCCCCGGTGACTCAGAAAGGCGAGAAGCCGAACCCCCTCTGCAAAGAAAGAATTCTCTGGGAAGGGACTGGTGGGGGACCCGAGGGGCCTGCTCTGCGATGAGCGATCTCCTCTGCATTTCACACAGGTCTACGAACAGGAAAAAGTTACCTAGAAACACATGGGCACACATGCGCGCACACGCACTGGCGGACAGATCGACGGGCGTAAGCAAGCCCTGCGCGCGCAGCAACACGGGGCTCTGGTGGACCGCACGGTGCCGGGTGAACGGCCTGGGTCTGATATCCCACCGTAGTTAACCAGACGTCACCCCGGGGAACCGGGTGACGGCCACACGGGAGTGCCTGCACTATTTGGGCAAATCCCTGTGAATCTGTAGCTATTTCAGAATAAAGAATTGGCAACGTAACAGCGTCTCCTGGTAAACACAAGCGCCCCCCCCGCCTTCAGTTTGAACAGACAGCTTGGGTTTGACGGACTCCCCAGGACCCTCCGCTGAGCCTGTTCCCGAGGTCTCCCTCGTACCGAAAACACTCGGCGGAAGCCGCGGGGAGCCCACGCGAGCCCACGGGAGCCCGGGAGGCGGGGGAGGCAACAGCGTCCTGGGCTCCTAACCGCCTTATCGCTGCCCATCCCGGCCCTCGGCCGCGCTCAGGGCACCTCCCAGGGTACGCGCTCTCTTCCCAGACTAAATCCTGCACCCGCTCCACCCGCCAGCTTCGCATGGTGGTGTTTGCCATGACGTGAGTGCTCAGTGAGTATCTGAAGAAAGAGTGAACGCGTGAATGAACGTATGGCCACGGTCCTTGCCTTCGGGGAGCTCGCGGTCTGCTGGGGCACACCAACAGCGTCTCTGTCGGGGAGGGGGGTGTCCAAGGGCCTGATGGAGCCCCGGGGGTGGGGAGGCCCTGGAGGGCCTGCGGGTGAGTAGGAGGTCAAGGTGGGGGCGGGGTGGGGGGCGGGAGAGGTAGGAGGGAGGGGAGTGATTCTGTGTACGGGCCTGCAGGCTGGAGAGTGGTGGTAGAGCTCGAGAGTGCTGGAAGGCGAACTGAGCAGGGAAGAGGAGGGCCCTTAGGGTCCTCGCTGCAGACCTAGCCTGAGCTGTTTGGGTAGAGACAGCAAGGAGCGTTAGCTATACGGATGGCGCCCGCCAGCAGGGCTCGGAGAGCCCGCCCGAGGAGGCTAGATTGAGTGAGAAGATTAGGGACCTCAAGGATGGCCCCCACGGGGTGGGAAGAGCTGCTGCGGGGCGGGGGAGGTGTAAGGGGCTTGGAGGGAGCCTTGGACCAGCTAGAAGGAAAGCCAGGAGAGAGATGTCAGGGAAGTTGAAGTGACTCCTTAAGGAGAAAGGGACATGGGGGTCAAACACGGCTGGGCTGTTCAAAACTTTAAAAAAATTAATTTGCACCCTGGCCGGGTAGCTAAGCTGGTTAGTGCGTCGTCCTGATACGCCAAGGTTGTGAGTTCGATCCCCAGTCCGGGCACATACAAGAATCCACCTCGGAATGCATGACTAAGCGGGGCAACAAATGGATGTTTCTCTCTCTCCCCCTCCTCCTCCTCTCTCTCTAAAACCAATAAATAAAATTTAAAAGTTTTAAGAATAAAAAATGAATTTGCTCTTTTCCTGTAAAGTATTCATAACACAAATTGCCTGTTCGAGCCGTTTTCAAGTGTGCAGTTCAGCGGCCTTGAGGGCGTATGTGCTGCTGTGTCGCCGCAATCCACTCCCAGGCGTTTTCAGCTTCCCGCGCGGAAGCTCGGCGCCCCGCAAGCACTAACTCCCTCTGCCCGGTAACCTCGGTTCTGTTTTCTGTCTCCGTGAATTTAACTACTCTAGGGATCTGACACGGTTTGCTCCTTTGCATCTGGCCTCACTTTGCATAATGTCCTCAAGGTCCGTCCCTGTCTTCGTTTTTTTTTCCGTTGTGGCCTGTGTCAGAATTCCTTTCTCTTTTAAGGCTGAATCACATTGGCTTATACCACAGTTTGTTTACCCATGTTAAGTGCTTTACGTGGGTTAGTTTCCTTCTTCCGTCCTTCCCCCTCCCCCCCCCCCTTCCCTCTTCTGCCCACTTGCCTTGCGCCACGCAACAAATATTCATCGAGAACCTGCCACAACCCCGTCACGGTTCTAGGCACTGGGGATAGAGCGATGAAGCAGACGGATGTTCCCGCCTGCCGATGTTTCCATTCCCAAAGAAGGGGACACCAAGAGACGGGAAGTTAAAGAAATACAGTAGGTGCTCTTCCTCCCGGGAGCACACCCTAGTGTTTCGGCTCCCTCTCTCCGCCCCCCCGCCCCTCCCCCCGCTGCCACCCCGGGCACCTTGTTACCTGTATCTCCCTTTCTCCTAAGCTCCAAGGGCCCCTTCTTTTGCCTCCATAACGTGTTTCCTGAGCCCATGAATTCTACTGCTCACTCCTTCTACCTCTGTGACTTTCTAAATACCTTCTCTTACAGTTTGAAAAATTAAAAAAGAAACGCAATATATAATAGAAGTGGAGAGTGTTATGAAAATAAGAAGAAATAGCCCTGGCCGGTGTGGCTCAGTGGATTGACACTGGCCTGTGAACCAAAAGGTCGCTGGTTTGATTCCTGGTCACGGCACATGCCTGGGTCGCGGGCCAGGTCCTCGGGGAGGGGTGTGCAAGGGGCAGTTGATTGCTGTGTCTCTCTTGCATCGATGTTCCTTTCCCTCTCTTTCTCTCTCCCTTCCCCTCTCTCTAAAGATAAATAAATAAAATTAAAAAAAAACAAATGAAATGGGGTATGAAGGCAGAGTTAGGGAAGCCCTGACCTGAGGTGACCTTTGAGCCGTGGCCCAAAGGTAGCTGGGGATGAGCCACGTTATTCTCTGGGGGAAGAGTGTCCCAGGCCGAGGGCCCAGCGAGGACAGAGGCCCTGAGGAGGGAGGAAGCATGGCGTATCTGGGGACGAGAGGGGAGGCCAGTGTCACTGGGGCAGAAGGAAATAAGGGCAGTGGGGTCATAGGAAGTCCGGCCTCCATGAGATACTAGGTGCTGGCTTGTCCCCATTTTACAGACCGAGAAACTGAGGCCGAGAGAGAAGAAGGTGCTTATCCAAGGTCATCCAACTGGTAGGTGCAGGGGGACAAACAAAGTCCGGGACTCTCCGAACTTCTGCTCTGAATCTTCTCTTGTCTTTGGAGGTGATCTGAGGCGTTCATTCCATCTGAGCACTGAGTTTTGTGTCCAACACTGTTTGATTTTTTTTTGTTGTTGTTTGTTTGTTTCTGTGGCTTGAAATACAGAAATTTATTTTCTCACAGTCACGGGGACCAGAAGTCCTGGGTCAAGGTGTCAGCAGCACGGCTGGTTTCTCCTGAGGCTTCTCTCCTAGGCTTGTAGACGGCCACCTTTTCCATGTTGTCACAGAGAGGTGTTCCATTGCGTGTCCCCTTCTGTGCCTCTCTGTCCAGTGCGATTTAAATGTGTGGTGTTTTTTTTTTTTTTTGGTAAGTTAACTCACTGAACCCTTCCTTCCCATGGTCCCACGAGAAAGGGATTCATTATCCTCAACGCACTGAGGAGGAAGTGAAGCCACCTCCCAAAGTTGCACAACCACTAAGTGGTGGCACCCCGATTTCGAACCCCTGCAGAGAGCTAACCATCCCAGGGATAAGATGCCCCAGAACAAAGAGGCAGATGGTGCAACTCCTGAGTGGTGGGGTTAGCTCCAGGCATTGGCCCCAAAGATGCATTTTCCATTGTTCCAGGAAAGAAGGCGGAAAGGGAGGGTGAGGCTGCAGGTGGGGTTGTGGATCAGGTGGCAGGAAGTGGAGGGAGAGCCCACGGGGTGGCCTCTGTTTCCTCCAGGGAGAATGGAAGACCAGCGGCCAGCTCATCTCATCGGACACCTGGGCAGGTGGGGTTGGGGCGGTGGCGACTGCAGGGAAGGTACCCAGGTGAAGTGGACCATCAGGAATTTAAAGAGGAACCATCTGAACTGTTGGCTAATTTTGTTGTTTTCCGCCAGCGAAGAAGAGGCGGCCCTAGGGCTGTGTGCTGGTGGGAGAGAGAACGAGATGGGGAAGCTGAGGATGGGGGGGGCGGGGCGGTTACCGAAGGGGTGGGCTGTGAGGTGAAGGAAGTGGGGACAGTAGGGGCTTGGTGGGGAGGCTGCACAAGGAGGGTCAGGGTGTCTTTGAGGTGGAAGAACAGGTATGACAGAGCCACCCACAGGCCTGGGAGCACGGGAGGTTGTGGTCAGGGAGTGGGATTTGGTGGTTTCACAGGTGGGGCCCTTCCGGATGGAGATAGGGGCAGGGGTGTGACTGTGAGAACGGGTGACGGTGGGAGGTGGTCTCCAGCAATGAGGCAGGATGGCCGAGCCAGAGGGTCCTCTCTCCTCAGGTCAGTGAGTGCCCGTCTCTACCGCCACTTATAATAAAAAGAAAAATGTAAAGCCCAGGAAGGATGCCAAGGGCTTTACAACATTATGGCATTTAATCCGCACAACAGCTTTATGGGGTTGGAGACTCTCATTAGTCCATTACACGTGAGGAAACCGGGACTCAGAAAGACGCCCCTTGTGCGAGTGGTGCAGTCTGGATTGGAACCAGGATCACCTGACTGTTAGGTGCCACGCCACTCTGTCTGTAATTCTGTTTTCCATTAAAAAAAAAAACAACAAAAAACAACTTGAATGTATGGGGCTGACACTGGTTAATAAAATTATATAGCTCTCAAGTGTACAGTTCCATAGTACGTCATCTGTGTCTTGTATTGTGTGTTCACCACCCCCAAGGCAGGTCTCCTCCGGTTACCCTTTATTCCCCCTTCACCCTTTGCTAACCCCCGTCAGCCCCCCTTCCCTCTGGTAATGACCGCACCATTGTCTGTGTGCCATGAAAGGCGGGGAGCTTTCCGCTGGATCCTCAACCCCGGGAAAATCCCGGTGTGAGAACGTACACAGTGACCGTGCAGGGTGAGCACACAGACCCTCGTCTGTTTTCTGCTGGCAGCTCTTGAGGACAAATTTCCCAGTACCTCCCTCTCGCCGAGTCATGATGAATTCCCCATCAGCCTTGCGAGAACAGTGAGGGAATTGCGGCCTGTTGCCCAGCGTGGCCTGGTGAGTGGGCGGTGGAGCTGGGATTCGAACCCTGGCCTATCTACCTCGATGCCTCTCTGCTGCAGACCTCCTGTGTCTCTGATTACCCAGACTCCCGCTGGGTAATCTCTACATGCCCTGAGTCAGCACCTGCGTCTGCTACGTGCCAGGCAGCCTCCGTCTGCACACCTGGGCGCCCCTGATGCCAAGGGAACAGCCAACAGACACTCCTGCCTCACCTGTCTCCGTTTCCAGCATGTCCTACTTGTTTTTGTTTAGGCTCCATGGTATCCCCCGCCGTCCCCAAGTCTTCCCCTCTTTGGCGAACGTCCTCTTCCCAGCTGCTCTGCTCAAAAGCTGGGAGTGGTCCTTGATCCTTCCTTTGATTCTACCTCCCGCTTGGACAGTTCTTGCTGCCTTAGCTCCAAAATAGATGGCGAATCCCCGCCACTTACCCCGTCATCCACTCTCCTGTGGGCCGCTGTTATTCCCCACCTGGGCAGGTGCAATAGCATCCAAATTGGTTTAGCCGCTTCCACATTCAACCCCTGATCCGACCCCCTGCCCACCCTTACCCTCCACCTACTCCATTCTCCATTTGGCAGCCAAAGTGCTCTTAAAATATAGAATAGCACCCTGTTGAAACTTGCTTAAACCCATCTGTGATTTCCCACTGCAATTGTAATAAAACCAAAATGCCTCCAGGGCAGTGTCTATCCGGCTTGTCAGTCCCCTCAAGCTAATTCCTCCTCCATGCTCTGTGCCTCAGGCCTCCTGGGCTTCTTTGGTTTTCATTCTTTAAAAAACCCTCGCCTCACCTGAGGAGGATATGTTTTAGAGAGAGGAAGGGCCAGGGGGAGACAGAGAGAGAGGAAGAGAGAAACGCTGATTGGTTAACTCCCGTATGAGCCCTGACTGGGGATCGAATCCAAAACCCAGGTATGTACCGTGACTGGGAATCAAACCTGCAACCTTTCGGTGCATGGGATGCTGGTCCAACCACCTGAGCCATCGACCAGGGTTTCTTTGATTTTCTTGACCTAGTAGGTGCCTTTCCACCTCAGGGTCTTTGTCTTTGCTGTTCCCTCTGCCTGGGACACACTTCCCGCCACTCGGCCCATGGTCATCCTTCAAATCTCTACTGTAAGGTCACCTACTGATCACCTTCTCTAGGGCAGACCTTCCCTTCTAGTGCCTATCTCCGCCTCTTTGCTGGCTTCCAGTCTGTGCCTTTATTTGAATGTATAATTGCTTTGTGTGTTTACTTCCTTATTGTCAGCTTTGTTTTTCTCTATGGTGCCTATCGCCCTTGGATGCCCCTTATGTTTTCCGTACTTTACGTGCAGTCTGTCTCCCACAGTTCCTGTGTCAGCTCTGACCAGGGCAGGGAGCTTCACCGGCTTCATTCGCTTCTGTGCCCTGGAGCAGAGCAGGTGCTCAGTAAATGTCGATGAGATGCAGAAACGTCTGTCACTAGGGCTGAAGTTTCACGAGGGCGGGGACCCTGTGGAGCACGTCCGCCGCTGAGTCCCTGGGGCCCGGCCCAGCACCTGCATGTGGCAGGGGCTCTAGGAACACAGGTGAATGAGTGAGATTACCAAGGAGCCTTCTGACCAGAGCGTCTGCCTCTTCAGATCTGACAAGAATCTCCAACCACCCAGCCCTGGGAGAGCACTTGTGGGTGAAGGGAAAAGACCCAGCTCTCTGAGACGGGGCTCCGGGTACTTGCCGGGGAGAATGTTTCTGCCTCTAGGGGGCAGTACCCCAGGGCATGGGGGATTTCTGCGTCCTCAGCTCGGTCCTTTCAAGGATCGCTGGAGTGTATGCGCTGGCTGCATTCACCAAGGCCAGAGGCCTCAGCAAAAGCCCTGCTCTGGAAGACTGGGGCCTCCTACCTCGGCAGCCTCCCTCCCTGCCCTCCGTGTCAACTACAGCTCTTTCCCTCAGCAAGACCCTCCCGTGTTTACCGGCCCGTCGGCCCGGGCGGCAGACGTCTCTGCTCAGGCTGTTCAGTAAAGACTTCCCTTGCCTGTGGGTTCATGTGTGAACTCTTATCCTTATAAAACACACCCTGAAGTGTAGCCCTCGGTGAGGGCTTCCTAAGTAGCCCTGGTGTCTGCCCCCAGCCAGGCTTATCCTCTTCCCCGGCCCGCTGACCCCCTGGACAGAACCTCAGGAGGGTCTTCCCGACACTGGAGCTGGCCCTGTCTGCTCTAAGCTCTTCCCGGTGCCCCACTAGCCCAGCTGGAGGCCGCGGATGCAGCGGTGCCCTGACCGCCCTCCGGAGGGGGCGGTGGGTGCCAGCTGCTCCCCGCGGTTCCTCCCTGGCCACCTTCCACCAGGAGCAGCCATTCCCCGCCGGTTCTCTGTGCTTCCCGTGCTGTGCGTCTACGGCCCTTGGTGCTGGTCGCTCTGTCATCCCCCTTCTACCTCTTTCCCGTGCTCATTCTTACTCGTTTTCAGGGTCCTCGGTTAAGCACTACCTCCTTTGGAAAATATTCCATGTCACCCCACGCTAAGCCGGGTGCCCTGCGTCTGGGTCCCTGTCCCCTTACTACCTCCCACCTCTGGGTCTCGACTCGCCAGCGTCTGTGCTGCCTCCCCCACTGGATGGGGAGCCCACCGAGGGCAGGGACTGGGGCTGACTCAGCCGTCTGCCCGCCGCCCTGCACGGGCCCGGCTCCTGGGAGGCGCCAGCAAATGTTTGCTGCGTGAATAAGGGATGACCACTCCTCCGCTCCAAGTCTCCATGGCTCTCGGCCCAGAGCCGGAGCCCAGCCTGGGCAGTCTGGTCCCTCTCCTCGCCACTCACCCCTCCGTCACTCCCTGCCTCAGAACTTGGACTTGCTGTTCCTCTGCCAGCAACGCCCTTCCCACAAATCTGCAGAGCTCTCAGGTGCTTTCCCAAGTGCCGCCTGCTCCTGGATGTGTCTTCCCTACCCACGCTGCTGTCTTCCGCGGTCGGCACGTATCCGTAACCAGCGCTGTGGCCGGACCAGCCCTTGTGGCTCTTCTCATTGCAAGACTCCCTCAGCGGCGACTACCAGGCACGTTTGAGAAAAGATGTTTATTGCTTTACAGGCTCTGGAAATTACACGGCACACCTGGGGCCACGCAGCAAGGTCTCACGGCAGGGAGAGAGAGAGACAGACAGACAGACAGACACAAGGGGTCCCAAATGGTCAGTTATATCGAAATCAACCAACATCTCCAAAACAGGGGGAGCCCCCCTGGCCCTTCATCTAGTCGTGTGGCTGGCAATCTGTGTATTTCAGATAACCATCTTTGAAGTGGATGCCTCAGCAATCGAAGATGAAGCCAGGCATTTAAAAGTCAGAAAAGAGAAAACGTAAGTGTGAGGACTTACCCTGCACCTACTGAAACGTGTGGCACGCTTCTAGGCCCGGATTTATCACCCTCTGACATCCTATACATTCTACTTATTTGTCTCCTTTCTTTATAGGCCTCTCCCGTGAGGGCAGGTTTTCGCTTGTTAACTGCCGTCACCAATTAAGTGCTCAATAAATATTTGTGGAAAGAATGAATGAACGAGTGAATGAACGAGCGAGTCTTGAGGTCAGGGGAGGTTTCCAGTGTTCACGTGTGGGCCCTAAGATTTCTGCCAGACTGTATCTCTTGCCTTCGGGGGGCTGGCTCAGGCCATGGGGAGATCAGAGCGCCCCAAACAGGCATTGGGAGGAGAGACCTTGTATTGCCAACAATGGCCGCTCAAAGCATAGGCGTGGACACAGTGACCCCTCGTGGCCATGGGGGAGAATAGCACCATCCGCATCTCTCAAGTAGGGCCCTTGTATGTAAGCCGTAAGCGGTTTTAACGGTGGTTGAGCCTGAATCCAGATAGGTTGAAAGTGTAATATGCACACTGGATTTCGAAAGCTTAGCAGAAGAAAGAAATTGAAGAAATTTAAATTGATTACATGTTAAAGTCATAATATTTTGGGTATAGCGCGTCAAAAAAATGTTATTTTAATGTCACCTGCCCTGCCCTTTAAAAATACGGTGATTAGAAACTTTAAGATTACGTGAATGACTCACATTATATTTCTATTGGATAATGCCACTCTAAACCACAGCAGAAATCTCACCAACCACCCACCTCCTGGTGGGAAGGGGAAACTCAGTTGAATAGACAGGGAAAGTTTCCTTGCCCCAAGCCACATGTGAATCGGTGGCTGACCTACAAGGACCCAGGTCTCTGGCTTCCAGCAGGCAGCACAGCAAAGGGTCAAGTGCCCCACCTTCGTCACTGACTGGCTGTTGTGTGACTTTCCAGTCACTTCCTTTCTCTGAACCACAAGTTTACGCTTCGTAAAGTCAGGACCAAAACCCAGCGCAGCGTGTCCCTGAGTTCACAAGGGAGGAGGGCTTCACAGCTCCTGGAATGCAAAAGCCATCCCTTTGCGGTAACTATGTGTGGTGTCAGGTGGGTGCCAGGCTTATTGGGGGGAATCACTTTGTAAGTTATATATATGTCTGTCTAATCACTATGTTGTACACCTGAAACTAATATAATATTGTGTGTTAACTGTAACTGAAAAAAATAAAAAAATATTTTAAAAAAATATGCTCTGGCTGGGTGGCTTACTTGGTTGGAGCACCATCCTGTAAAGCAAAAGGTTGCAGGTTCGATTCCTGGTTAGAGCAAATACCTAGGTTGAGGATTCAATCCCTGGTCTGAGTATGTATGGGAGGCAAACAATTGATGTTTCTCTTTCCTCTTCCCTCCTCTCCCCTCCTCTCCTCTCTCTCTCTCTCTAAAATCAATAAACATATCCTCAGGTGAGTATTTAAAAAAAAAAAA
>PVJD01011764.1:0-44140 GCA_004026545.1 Mormoops blainvillei | reverse complement strand
ATACACTTCAATTTTCTGGCATTTCTGGTTGTTTTTTGTTTTTAAATTTATTGTTGTCCTTCTTTTCATTGTGTGAAGAAGCAAAGCATATCTACCTACACCTCCAGCTTGGTTGGAAGTCTGTTATCATACTTTAAACTCCTTAAGGGCATGGACCATGTCTTAAATAGCTTTGTATCCCAAGTACATAGCATGATGCCTAGAACAAGGTGGGTACAATAAAGGAATATATAAGTTTATAAAATGTTGAAATAATTTATATATCATCTATTATGTGCCATGCATGATGCTAGCAGGTTTTCATATTACCTCACTTATTCCAAAAAACAATTCTTGGAAATATGGATTATTGTCCCTGTGTCACAAATGAAGAAAACAAGAATCAGAGAAGTTAAAGGCTATATGCAGTTGCACAGCCAATAGTAGGTATAGGATTTAATCCCAGATCTTCTAACTTCAAATTCAGTATCTTTCTTACTATCTATGGCTGGCAGAAAATAATGTTAGGGAGCTATATGTACTTATATTAGTTTTCTATTGTTGTATAACAAATTACCACAAACTTAGTGGCAAAAAACAAAACCCATTTATTAACTCACAGCTCTTTAGATCAGAAGTCTGGATATAGTGTGGCTCAGCCAGTTCCTCTGTTTAGAATCTTACAAGGCTGAAATTGAGGTGTCAGCCAGGCTGAGTTCTCATGTGGAGGCTCTGAGGAAGAACCTGCTTCCAGCCCATTCACATTGTTGTAAGGAATCAGATTCTTGCTTTTGGAGGACCAAGATACCTATTTCCTTGCTGGCTGCCATCTGGAGGCTGCTCTCAGTAAATAGAGGACACCCATGGTCTTTGTCATATGGCTCCCACTATCTTCGAGCCAGCAACTATGTGTCAAGTCCTTGTATTTTGAAACTTAGATTTAAAGGGCTCATGTGAAACTTTCTGTTATAAAATAAGTAAGTCATGGGGATGTAATATATGGCATGAAGAATAGACAACAATATCGTTATAACTTTGTATGGTGACTGATATTTACTAGACTTATCATGGTGATTACTTTGTTATGTATATAAATGTCTAATCACTATGTTGAAACTAATATAATAAACTAATAGATGGTGTATATTAGTCATAATTTTATAAAAAATAAAGAGACAAAGGCTTGGGAAACCACCACAACCACAACAAAAGGGCTAATGTGACAGGTCAGGTCCATTCAGATGATCTCCTTATTTGAGATAAAAGAGCTCCTAGGTTTGTACTTGATTGAATAACTGTGAAAAGGTGTATGTACACCAGGGGACTGAATCTTGGAGGTTGTCTCAGTATTTTGCCTACCATGCTGCCTTATGCTTTATATGTAAAGTTTTGTTTTCACATACTATTTCATTTTCTCTTTTTTATTGAATTTATTGGGTTGACATTTGTTAGTAAAATTATATAGGTTTCAGGTGCACAGTTCCACAGCACATCATCTCTACATTGTTCTATGTGTTCACCACCCCAAATCAAGTCTCCTTCCATCAGCATTTATTCCCCCTTTAACTTTTCCTACCTCCTCTGATTTTCTGACTTTCAACAACAATATTAAATAGGCAGTGTGGTATTATGGGCATTAAAAAAAATACATATGAGGAAGTTTGAGCAACGAAAAGCATCCAGGTAATGGCAAAAGGGCATTAAAACCTTTTCTTATTCAGTGCTCTGTATTTTAAAGCCATACCCATCACTGCTTTAAAAAAATTTATAATACGTTTTGGATATAATAGAAATTAAGAATAATCACAGTCTAATTTAAGTAGATTTTCTCCAATGTAAAAAGATTTACATCATAATCCAATGTATTCTGATCCATTGGTATAAATGTTTATGTTAAGGAATGATTAATCATGTTATAAAGATGATTTACATAGAGCTCTTTGAATTGTATCTATTATAACCTCTACCTGCTTAGTGACTAATGGTGATAACTAATGTTTGTTCATATTTTACAGTTTGCAAAATACTTTCATCCATGTTTTATTTGCTTTTGTGCTCACTATCAATAAAAATTATATTTATAGTAATAAATGCTTGTCCATTTGAAAATGATTTAGGAAAGTCATTTAAATTAGAGTTTAAATGACATTCATATATAAAATTTTGGTATTTACTAAATTTTCAGGATCAGCTTTTTGTGAAAAATGAGGCATGCCTGTAGGAGTTGTAGGGGTGTATGTGTACAAAGAAATTCAACTGATTCAGATTCTGTATGCAAATATAAGCCCATAGCTATGGTATTTCTTTGTAGTTGCACTGGCTTATTGGAAGTCAATATTGATGGAGGAGTGAAACCAGAGCAAAAGCAGTGGACAAGGGTATGTGTGCACACCTGTGTGTGCTAGGGACACACAGAAAATCACTAAAAACAGTGCGAAGGAAAATTGGAGAATGAGAGCACTTAAGCGTTTGGTTGCAATGGGCACTAATTTTCCTTTGCCTGACTCTAATAGGAAAGTTAGTTCTTTCATAACTAACCTACTTTCCACCACCCGTTTCCAAGTCTGGTAGCTCAGCCACCTAAAGAATATTTGGTAGCAGCTTGAAAGGGAGGTATTTCTGTACTGCTGAGAACTCTCTTTGCCTCTCTCATGTCTCTCAGAGAGGCCATACATGTGGTTCCCCACTATAAACAGGGTCAGTGGGGGGGCAAGGGACAGATTTTAGTCTCCTGCATTTTCCTTCAAACTCCTTTTGTTCTCCACTTTTGCTTTTTAGGTGCTCTGAACTCTCAATGTGTACAAATTTTGAATCATGCTAAAAATCTAGCTTTATACATACTGGCAAAGATTGCTGATATGACAAGCATGGTACACAAAATAAATCCTGACTAGTATTTTTACTTTCAGAAAAGCATTAACAAAATACCACCTAACACATGAGGGCCGCAGGAACACAAACAAAATATCACCTATTTATTTAAAAAGATGTTTTGCTGTCAGTTATAAAGGATTGGTATTAAATTTCTAAACAACAACAAATATCAATATTGAAATAAATAAAGTTTATGACAAGGATTATTGGTATGGGATAGATAAAGACAGGATATATGTGTGTATAGTAAAAAGTAAGGCATTGAACAAAAATAAAACATGAACACTACACTGGAACAAATCATACTAATTTGAGAAATGTGGGAGGCAACCTGGTGGGGCAGGAAAAGCATAGATTTTGTAGTTGAACAGACTTGGGTTCCAAGCCACAGTTTCTCATCTCTAAAATGGGTATTATCATAATTAAAATCTTTTTTTATAAAATAAATTTAAGCAAAGTAAACACGCATCAAAGGAAATAATACTTTCATTATCATTGATGGAAACAAAACCTCCAAAACACGTAGGAATATCTTTCCTTAGCGATTATTGCCCTAATAGCCTATATTTTCATGATTCACTTTGAATCTTAATTTTATACTCCAAAGCCTTTTAAAAGGCAGACCTCTAGGATGGCATCCAATTATCCCCACCTCCTGGTGTTTATTTTGTGTAATCTTGTCTGAGCAGAAGCTGGATCTGGTGACTTGCTTCTAAAGAATAGAATATAGAAAGAGAAATTAAGAAAACAACCCTACTTCCAATTGCATCAAAATACCTATGAATAAATTTAACCAAGGAGGTAAAAGAGCTGTATTCCGAAAATTAGAAGATATTAAAGAAAGGAATTGAAGAAGATACAAATAAATGGAAGCATATACTGTTCCCATGGATAGGAAGAATTAACATTGTTAAAATGTCCATACTACCCCACCCCAAATTTATAGATTCCATGCAATCCCTACCTATCAAAATACCAATGGTATTTTTCACAGATCTAGAACAAATAATCCAAAATTTATACACAACGACAAAAGACCCCAAGTAGTCACAGCAATCTTGGGAAAGAAGAACAAAGTTGGACATATCATGCTATCTGATATCAAACTATGCTACAAGGCCATAATAATCAAAACAGCATGGTTCTGGCACTAGAACAAAGTTGAAGGTATCATGTTACTTGGTATCAAACTATACTGCAAGGCTAGAGTAATCAAAGCAGCATTATACTGGCATAAAAACAGACATATAGGTCAATAAAACAGAATAGAGAACCCAGAAATAAACCCAAACCTATATGGTCCATTAATATCTGACAAAAGAGGCAAGGATATACAATGGGGTAAAGTAAGTCTAATAAAAAAAAATGGCATTGGGAAAATTGGACACATACATACAAAAAAATGAAACTAGACCACCTTCTTACATCATATACAAAATAAACTAAAAATGGATTACAGATTTAAATGTAAGGTTCAAGACCATAAAACTGGAAGAAAACATAGGCAGCAACATCTCATACATTTATCTTAGCAATATTTTTTCTGATATATCTTCTGGGCAAGGGAAACAAAAGAAAAGAAAAAATAAACCAATGAGACTTCATCAAACTAAAAAGTTTTTGCACAGCAAAGGAACCCATCAACAAATTGAAAAGTCAGCCTACTGAATGCGGGAAGATATTGCCAGTGATACATATGTTAAGGGGTTAATACCCAAAATTTATAAAGAACTCATACAACTTAACACCAAAAATCCCAAACACTCAAGTTGAAAAATGCGCAAGAGGACTCAAGTAGACATTTCTCCAAAGAGGCCAATAGTTATAAAATAGTCATGGGAATGTAAAGTACAGCATAGGGAATATAGTCAATAATATTGTAATAACTATGTATGGTGCCTGGTGGGTACTAGAATTATCAGGGAGATCAAGTTGTAAATTATATAAATGTGTAACCTCTATGTTGTACACCTGAAACTATTTTAAAATAATATTTTATGTCAACTATAATTGAAAAAAGAATAGAATATAGCAAAAATGATGGAATATCACTCTTGTGATAAGTTACAAGACTGGGACTTCCATCTTGCTAGCTGATTGTCTTTCTTGCTGGCTTTGAGGAAGCAAGATGCTATGGCAAGGAACTGAGGTAGCAGCCAGCCAATTGCTAGTGCTTGGACTTTGGGCTGACATCCTGTGAGGACCTGAATCCTGCCAACAACCACATGAATGAACTTGGAAGTGGATACTTTTTCCACTGAGCCTTGAGAGAATACACCCCAGCCTTGAATAACACCTTAATTATATAGCCTGTGAAAGACCCTAAAGCAGAGAGACCAGTTTAGCTATGGCCAGATTCTTGACCCATATAAACTCTAATAATGTGTCGTTGTAAGCTGCTACATTTGGGGGGTGATTTTTTATGCTTTAGATAACCAATATGCCTAGAATTTACACTGTAGTACTATTTATTTCCTAGAATTCAAAAGACTGATCCCTGCTGGACTTTCAACAGAAAAATCTAACAAGAACAACAATAACGTTGTCATTTAATGAACATTTTATTTGTGCTAAGTATTGTATTAATTGTTTTACTGTATTGAATTCATTAGCTTATTTAATCTTCATGACAACTCTGAGGTAGGCATTAATGATATTTGTTTTACAGATTAGGAAACTGAGTCTCAGAGAAATTAACTTGTCCAAGATAAAACAAATAGTGGCTTCTATTACTTCAAAATTTATATTTTTAATCAGATAAATACAACTGGCTTCATCACAGTGTGATGAGTTAGGATGTACTCTAACATAGGGATCTCCATCCTTCCTCCTCCCCCGCAAGGACAGCATTGCCTTACCTCCTGAGCTCCACTTCCTGTCTCCCCCCTCCCACCCTGGTCAGTAGAAAAATTGTCCTCCACCTAATTGGTTCCTGGTGCCAAGAAGGTTGGGGATCACAGCTCTCACACATAGTAGGTGCTCAATATATGTAAACTATGTTTATTAGAACTTGAATTCAAGCAAAAGTTTTTTTGCCAGTCCAAATTGAAAAACCAGTTCCTCACACCCTGCGGGGGTACGGAGTCTCGCTCATAGTGGTCACACTGGTGCACACATCCTGAACGAGGTCCTGCTTCACCAAGTGATCTTAATAACCTATCCAAGTACATTCTCTCAGGAGGCCCATCCAGCGTGTTGTGATATTCTGAGCTCATTTTCATTCTGCTTGGGTGCTACCATTGAGCTCTAGGGGCTCTTGATCTGTTCACATAGGTTACCCACGCCCATATACAGATGCTGGGCTATTTAGAATAGTGATTAAATTTGAGGCACCAGTTGCTTTCCAATGATCTGTTGCAGCTGAAATTAAATACTCCTTTCTTTTATACCTCTACAAGGCTTGGTTAACTTCTATTTACAGATGGAATTTTACAGCTAGCATATTTTATAGAGCACTTACCCTAATGATAAGAACAGAAACACCTAACAACTGTGTCAGCTTGACTTTTTATAAAATACTTTCATATGCATCTCATTTGATTACATGGCACTTCATCTATGCCTCATGAGATGAATGACTTTCTATCTTGTATTATGGCTATTTATATACACAAGGCAGTATGGTCTGGTGGGAAAAAATTCACAGATTCTGGCATCAGATAGACCTCAATTTGAATTCCAGATCCACCACTTACTAGATGTGTGACTTGAATAAAGCTATGATCCTTACTGAAATTTTCCTCATTTGTAAAATGGGTTTAATGACACTTATCTTATAGGACTTTTGTGAGGAATAAGATCACATGTAAAGTGCAGGATAATTACTAAGAACTCAACTAATATTTTCTGAAAATATTATTAATTTGTATGCTGTCAGCTAGCAAAATCTGTGACTGTTCTTAGTATCACCAACAGGCCTGGCATTGTGTTTTCTATGTTTTAGAAAGAAGCTCAATACATACTTCTTGAATGGACAAGCCTGGAGGCAGTGGGGAAGTTATTATCATCCCAGTAGATGGAGGGTAAATGGCCTGCCTAGGGCTCACATGGCTGATAAATGATAGAATGGGAATTTGAATTCGGGTCATTTTCTGCCTAGTCCAATGCATCTTCCTATGGTCTTTTGGATTGGTTTGCAAGATTGATGTGCTGAGAATAAAATCTATTGTAGAAGAGAGCCTAGTGAAAGCCTAGGATATGTTCGCCACTACCATGCAGATATCTTTGGGCATGCTGTGAAGGGGCTCCCCATCCACCACCCCATGGACTATCAAGGAGACTCGTGAAAAAGAGTGCCATGTGCAATACATATGCTGGGTCCAATAGCAGAGCCTGAATTGTTTGAGGGTTGGGGCAAGTATGAGTACAGTCTATTGCCTGCCATCCAGATTTAGCATAGCTCCCCAGGGATTTGTGTCTAAATAGACACCAAGGTTGAGAGATGCTGAAATTCAAAACAAAATATGTGCAGGAAAAAACAGTAGTTTCTTTAAAGATCTCTGTGAGACACTGGAAGGAAGATAAGGCTGCATGACTTTTATGTCTGCCCAGTTGAGAGTTAGCTGAGAATATAGTCAAAGGTAATGGCTGTAGCCAAAGGCACATGGGGTTTTCAGGGAACAGAACTCAGTTTTGGCTCTTGGCTCAGTGACACAAGGAGCAGCACATAGCTATAGATGCTCCCCAGCCTCTAGTAACTGGCACAGCAGTAGCACCTGGTGCCATTTTGTTTCAAGAGCAGCATAAGGCACTATCATTGGCGTCATGTGGCTCTGGAGGCTTTGGGAACAGAAGGCAGCGATATCCTTGGTATAAACATTAATGCCTTCATCTTTCATGGTGAGCACTGGTAGCACCGATGAGGTGCCTGTGGTGTCACTTCTACAGGTAGTGCAGGCCTAGGAAGTCCATAAGGCTGAGAAGTAGACTTGAGACAACCACTGGGGAGTATGAGAAATAAATGGAGAACCTATGTTTCTGTGAAGACCAGAGAAAGGCTGTTTATAACCATTAATTAATAATCTTTATTTTTACCTATAGCTTGGTACAGTTTGGGTAATTACAGATCAGTAACAGGATACCGGAAGTCAGAGAACAATTTACCCTGTAGCCTGGAGCCCTTCCTGCTCCTGTTTCCTGGTACGAGAAGAATTATCAGAGGTAGACTCCGATCTTCTTCCTCCAACACTCTACAAGTTCAATCCTCTGTGCCATTGAGCAGAAGTCCTGAAGGCACAGAGATTAGAAAGAGGTTTCTAACTGTGACTCACAATCTCCATCTGACCTTTGGGGTAACTCCAGGCAATAGGCTAAAACTTTCAGGATGATTTGGGTGAGGTTCGAAAGCATTTGGAGCTTCTCAGGTGTGGGGATAGGGTAGACAGGGGCAGAGTAGAGGAAACTGCCAACATTAACTGTATGCACAGAGACTGCTAGTCATTTGTCTTGCAGTGGGTGGCATGGCTATGCTTCCCTCTTACAAAGCGTTACCCATGCTAGGGCTAAGAGGGTGGCATGATGCCCTTGCTGTTATTGATACTAATTAATCTGCCTGCTCGGAGAGAAATCAAACAAGCTTCTTTCCCTCACAATGATCTAACCACCTTTCTTATCCTTCAAGGTTAACCAAAGATGTGGTAAAGGCATTAGGTACATGTCAAGAATGGTACCACCAGCAGCAGCAAGAAGAGTAAATACTTATAGTATATAAGTATTCTATAGTAAATATAGTAATATAGTAAATGCTTATTCTGTTCCAGGCACTGTTCACACACACACACACACACACTTTTTGTTCTGGAGTTTACTTATTTCTTTATTTAATTAATGGGAGGAAGTAAACCATTGCCCTTTAAAAATTATCGTAACCTCAATAACAGAGTATGAAATAGTTTTTTTAAAAAATGTAACAGTAACTTCCTTTTATCTCACATTAATTAGTTGCTAAAAAGCCAAGCACTTTTAAAAAATTTCCCTTCATCTTTTTCATCCTTCTGGCATTCATCAGTTTTTTTTCTCTCTTTCTATGAGTTTCTTTTTATTTCATTTTGTTTGTTTTGCTTTTTTAGATTCCACATGTAAGTGAAATCATACGGTATTTGTCTTTCTTTGTCTGACTTATTTCACTTAGCATAATACCCTGTAGTTGTATTCATGTTGTGGGAAGTGGCAAGATTTAATTCTTTTTTACTGCTGAGTAATATTCCATTTCGTATGCGTGTATCACATCTTCTTTATGTATTCATTCATTGATGGACACCTAGGTTGCTTCCATATCTTGGCTACTGTAAATAATGCTGCAGTGAACATACGGGTGCATGTATCTTTGCAAATTAGTGTTTTTGATTTCTTTGGCTAAATACTCAGAAGTGGAATTTCTGAGTCATATGGTAGATCTATTTTTAAGTTTTTGAGGAATTTCCACACTGTTTTCCATAGTGACTGCACCAGTTTACAATGCCACCAACAGTGCCTGAGGGGGCCATTTTCTCTCATGGAAGTTTAGCGGGTGGTATACCAGAAAGGTTTCCCTGATCCAGTAAGTTTGGGAGATATTGGGTGATGCAGTATAAGTATATTTCTCTACTGAAGGACTTCCCAGTGGGCTTATGTGTATGGAGACTTTGAGAGGGGAAAAATAATAGATGAAATATGAAGAATTTCCCAAAGAGAGGCAATTAACCATGGTATTGAGTGGGGGCCTCTGGCAGCAGACTTTCTGGGTTGAGAACCCAGCTAGGATCTGTCCCTTGCTACTTATAAGATCTTGGAAAAGTTTATTTCACTTTTTTGTGCCCTAGTTGCCTTTATCCATCAAATGGGGGTGATAATGGTAATACTTACCTCATAGGGTGGTTGATACACACACACACACACACACACACAATGTGTGTGTGTGTGTATATATATATATATATATATATATATATATATATATATATATATATATACATTGTATATATATGTGTGTGTATATATGTATATAGACATGTATAAGTGTGTGTGTATGTATATATATATGTATATGTGTATATGTATATGTGGTACTTAAAAGTGTTCTTGGTTCTTAGGAAATGCTGAATAAATACAAGCTAATATGATTTGACTCTGTAACCCTTTTCCTGCAAAGCACCTCATAGCATCAGGGTCTTAAGGCACACATGCAGTTTTGAAAGTGCTAAACTGGATCCTTTTGGTAGAAAGGTTATAGGAGGGGATAGCACAGGGGAAGAAAGCAATTGAAGGAGGTCAAATCAAGCCTGGGCTGAAGGACTACAACTCAGTAGTCCAAATCTCAATTCTTTTCTTTCCCCATCTCCAGATATATATATATATATATATATATATATATATATATATATATATATATATATATATATTTTATTTCTAAGGAGATAATCACCTGCCAGCCTCAAATTGGTTATGTGTACCTTTTTGGAAGAAGGAGAATGTATTAAAAGAGTGAGGTGTTTTGTCAATTATCCAATGGCTTAAGTGTGTTTGATTTCTGCATCTGAAAAGTGAGTCTGCTTTTGCTGAATTGCACCTTGGAATTTCGCTTGGACAAAGGAATGATACCAAAATATTCAAGATTAATCCAAGCCCACAATCAAATTGAATTAATTACCTTCTCATACTCCATCAGAAAATAGCAAATGGCAAGAAATCAAGTGGTACCCTAACTGGGCAGTGTTTTGTTCTTCTGTATGTGTGTGTGTGTGTGTGAGCTGAATGTTCTAAACTTCCAACTACATTGTAGGGACAGGCCGTATCATCTAGAATGGTTCTCAAATTGTCACATATATCTGAATCATCTGTGTGGCATGTTAAAGGAGAGAGAGCTGGGCCTCAACCCCGGAGCTTTGTTTTAGTAGGTCTGTTGGTGGCAGGTATGGGGAGAGAAGGCTGAGAATTTTGTTCCCAGGTAACACTACTGCTGCTGGTCCAAGGACATTTTGAGAACTGCTGATATAGAGGTTAAGGGAATAGGAACTGAAATCGGACAGACCTGGGTTTAAATTTTAGTCCCACCACTTAAAAGATGTGGAATCTTGGTTAAATCACCTACTCCCTGTTCCTCAGCTTACCTACCTACCTCATAGGCTTGTTGTGAGGATGAATAAATGAATATATTAAAGGCCTTAGAATAGTACCTACTGTATGTTAGTTGTTAACTATTGTTAATATTGTTTTTAAGAGGCTAGCCCCCAAGTTGGGACAGGATCCCTAGGAGTGGGAAAAAGACATTGATATGACAAGCCATATCATTCCCCTTTAATTTGCCATTTAAAAGGGACATTAGTGGTAGAACTTGACACCTTGGTTTTCTAGAGATGGAGATGCTTTGAGACAGAGCTATCTAAACCCTGAGGGTTGATTTGCACCCCCCTGTTGTCCGGTTGCCTGGCCTGTCTTACTCCTCACCATCTCCACCACACTACATGTTTGAGTTCCTCCTTTATCAACGCAATAAAGGTATGGTACAGATTTGGCCACAGGCCTCTTCGGGAATCTCACAGTAATATTTTCATTGCAGGGGAAATTATGAAATGCTCACTTATGGTCCAGCCTCCATGGGTTGATGTTTCTTTTAGAGCCTTAGCTAATTATCCTGTAAAAAAGTCCGCTTAAAGTTCTGATGCCGTTGGTAAGTTGCCCACAGAAAAGAGAAATTTATTAGTTTATAATCCATTCACTCTACCCTCAGGCATGCCTCCCTTGTCCTGAGGTCTATGTACCTCTAGCTCTGGTGATAATTAGGAAGCTTGTTAGCATTATCAGGATGCAGCTCTGTGCCCTGGTTGGGGGAAGGTGGATACATCTGAGCATAAGGTAACCCACTCTCACTCCCTTTGGATGATAGTCCAGTGTGTTTTTAAAGATCAACTCCTGTACTTCATTGTGGGGCTGATTCTGGTGTGCTGGAGGGGAAGGTTAATAACACCCAGTGGGTCCATTAGCTGTAGCCAAGTCTTTATTGATTTACTAAAATGGAGTGCCGCTATCATCCGCAGCGGCTTTCTCCCTCTGCTCATTAGTTAATGTCAGCACTTTAACAGTACAGAGCAAAAGCAAGGGGGATGTTTGTGTGTCCCCGTTTGCCTTTTCCCTTTACACTCATCACCTGGGAGTAATTTGTTTCTTTCTACTAAGGGCAACATGCTATAAATGGGAAAACCTCGGTTCTGGAATCAGCATCCCATCTGACTTGTTCTGTGACCTTGGATGTATTAACTAGATTTTCTGGGACTTTTGTGTCCTTTCCTGTAAAATAGGATGATCCTGATCTTCCCATCTAAGGGTTGTTGAATGTCTAATGAGATAATATAACTGGCCATGCTTTGGAAACTTATTAGCGTTTTATGGGTATAAGAGATAATTATTATACACAACAAATTTGGATTAGAGACTGGCTTTTTTCCTCACACCTGCCCAGCCCTATTTAATGAGATTAATAGCATGCCTTGTAACTTTTAAAATAAAACATAAATGAAATAACTCTGTATATTTTTACAAAAATAAAAAATGAAATTACAGCTCAATATTTTCCAAAGGACAAAAAAAAGCACAGGGAAATTTATCTACTTGGTGCTGCAACGGATCACATTCAGAAATAGAAAAACATTTCAGAACTGACCAGTAGATGTCAGTGTTTGACAAGCCCAGGGGTATTTGCGGAGGCTCCCGCATTAGCGTCTGGCTTCATTTCAGCTCTCAAGTTTCTCTGCAAAGGAGAGGGAGTTTGTGTAACTGAAGCAAAGATTTTGCTTTCTCACTTCTCGCCCCATCTTGCGGAAAACAGCCTGATGCTCTGGGTAAGTCACCGTTATCTTCACTTTCAGCGATTCCCTTTATAGATCTGCAGCCTGCTGAGAAGTTTAAAACACAAAATTAAACATGTGCTTAGCTCCCTGAAGGCCACATACTTGTTTTTCTTCACAAAGGTGCTTTTCTTTTTTCTCTACCAGCCTTCCCGTCCTCTCCTTTGTGTAATATTAATCAAATATAACAAGGAAATACTGCTCTTTGGGGCCCGCTTTCCAAAGCTCTCAAAACAAGGTCTCTAGTTTTGCCACAGAGTGACAGTTGCTCTGATTTCAGATCATTTTCTAAAAATGGCAGCTACTTGGTATGTCATTTTTTAAAAAGAAAATGTGGTCACATTGTAGCTGTGCTAAACAGCCTCTTTCAGTCCTCTTTCATTTTACACTTTTACCGGAATGCTTGAAAAGAGGCGATGTAATTAGGTTCCAGTTGCTTCTGTTGAACTCAGAGATGCTCACCTGTTATGAATCCAGAGATGAATTCCTGTTATGTTGGTTTCTTATCATATCCTGTATTAGGGAGGAAATGTGCAGTGAATTCAGAGTAAAGCTAGTGATAAAATCCACTTAGCTCTTTGAAAAGGCCATCTGCTGTGGGGTTTTAGAATTCTGATTTGCGGGGCTACTAATCTTGAACAATTTTCTAATGACCGGGTAGTCAGTTTTTTGTGTCTCTCTTGCCCTTTATAGGCAGCCAGCTCAGATACATCTAGAAGGCATGCTGCGGAGTGATTTGGAATTGCAATATCCACTCCTTGCTTTGCTCTGATGCTTTTGCCCTGCAGTTGGCCAAAAGGAATAAAATGGTTTAGTGATACAAAATCAGAGGTGGCTTTTGACTTTGTCCACACTTCCTGGAGACCAGTGGAGGGGGTTCGGATGTGACAATACTTACCAGTGCAGAGCAGTGCTCTGCTGCAGCGTCCTTAGTGGCTGGTGGCCAGGAGCTGGTATTGTCCTGGGGGATGAGTCATCAGACATAAGCAGCTTGCTCTTGGAGCAGGCTCGCTGCGGGTTTCAAGGTCCTGTCGGTGCACGTCTGCTCCCACTTCACTGTGGCCCAGCCTCCCTGGGTCTCCTTAGCAGCACTTACAGTCTTAGAGGAAGAAAGGCCCCTTACTCTTTTGCAGGCTCATTTTCCATCATCTTGCCACTTCCCAAATTGTTCCTGAGACCTTGTCTCTTCCCAACTCCTGAAGGACTTTTGTCCCATATACATCAGCTTCCAGTCTGACATCTTCAACTTCTTCTCCTCCCTGCCTTCCCACAGATGAGGGAGTTAAGGACAGTAGTTTTAGATTCAGGCACTCAACCACTTGCTACCTGTCTGACATGAGGAAATCTTTTATTTCTCTGGGCCTCAGTTTCTTAATAACAGTACCTACCTTGTTGTGCTTTGTAAGGATTAAAGGAGGTAATGTATGTAAAGCAACTAGCACTTCGTAGGAGTTAGGTTATCCATAGCTGCTGCTGTTAATTTTATTGTTATGACTATTCTAATTGTCTGCCTGCTCTTCTTTCTCTCTTCTCCTTTCAGCTATTGGATATTTCTAGTGACTGGGTTGTCCTTACATCATTTACTTACTATCTGTTCCCTCTTGTTTTAGCAAACACACACACACACACACACACACACACACACACACACACATATCAGAATGCCTTTTATTTCCACTTACTATTGGCAATTACGTTTTAAATTCTAAAGTTTTATCTTATTCTCTCTTTGTTGCTTATAGTATCCTGTCCATATTTAATAGGCACAAAGTTTATCTCAAATCACTCTGAAAAAAATAATTAGAATTTCAAAAATTCTCTTTAGTTCCCAGAATTATCTATATTCCAGGGTCTTTTTGTTTTTCCTGTTTGCTCAGTCATCCTCCCTTCTCTGATTATTGAAATGTTATCTGTTTTTTCTAGGCCCAACTCAAATGCCATGTCCTCCATAATGCCGTCCTTAAGCCCCCAAATAAGAAGTAAATATTTCTTCTCTCCTTCACTTCTATAACTAAGTGCTGGTTTTTGTGGCTTAATTTGACTTTCTTTTTGGGATATAAATTCCTGGGGGTCCAGAAATGTGCTATCAATGCTCACCTCCCTGTGGGTATTTAGTACTGGGCTCCCTGCCTTTATGGGGACAAGGAGGGACTTTGATGGTTAACACTGCAGTGTGAGAATCATATGCGAGGTCTGTCCAGAAGGTATCCAGCCATGTACTATGAAAAATAGAGACATTTATTGAAGAAGATACAAGACACAAGAAACATTATGTATAGGGCAATGATGCTTCAATTCCCTTCAAATTAGGCACCTTGGGACCTCACACAGTTCTTCCAGTCACCGTAAGCTGCCCCATCATATTTTCTTGAATCTCATCGACGGTCTGAAATCTCTTCCCTTTTAAAGGTTATTTTACTTTTGTAAAAAGCCAGAAGCCACAGGGCACCAAATCTGGGCTGTAGTGGGGCTGAGTCACTTGGGTGATTTGACGTTTTCCCAAAAAACTCTGCAGGAGACATGATGCATGAGTGGGCACGTTGTCATGATGAGGCTGTCAATCACCAGCTGCCCATAGCTGCAGCCTTCTGAATCATCTGAATAGTTTTCATGGAGGAATGGTCAAACTTAATGCAAAGTTTGATGCAGATCTGTTGCTCTACTCGCTCAGTCATTTTGAAAGCAAGAGCCACACAGTATACATGCTCACTCAGTGGCATCTACCGCCCCCAGTAACTAGTACAGCGAAGTCATCATTGTTCACACATGCGCATTCCAGCCCACTCTCCTTGGCTGCCAGGCTACATCAATGTTGCACAAACTGTTCTCATATTAGCAATGGCTGGATTTTTTTCTAAAAAGACCGCATAAGACTTTATTATGTACTGGTAGATAAAGGATTGTGGTATTTGATGGAGGAGGTGATCGATCTTTTTCTAAAAGTCTTTGCAAATGGCTGTGTCCTCATTGGGCTGAGATGAGTGAGCTGGAGTCTTGGCTGAGATTAGAGCATGGACAAAATGAACCATTGTGATTCTGTAAGGACAATGGTTGTGGGTCTTGTGAGACTGCATTTCTGGGAGGCCCTGTTTCCCTGTAGCAAATGGACAATAGCTTCAAAGTACATGTGTGTCAGCAGGGACCTGGCTCAGTAAGTTCTCAGCAGTGGGTTTGGATTGCATTAGGTTTTCTTCAGAGGGGATTAACACATACCTGAATATTTTAACCCATACTACTCAGCAGGGAAGTCCCTCTCAACACACATTGTAGTACAGATTAGAAGATTGCCTTTCATTCTGCCTGAGGCCTGTCAATCTCACACATACAACACAAGGCAAGGCCAAGGCCTAACTGGTTCAACTGGTAAGGATACAATGAGTCACTTTTAGATTTGGACACTTTAATACTTACCTGGACAGTGAAAAGAAGAATAAGCTGAAAGAATCAATTCCCTGTGGTCCTTGTCCCACACACTAAAAAGGGTGACATGGTAACAAAAGGGGCCCCATGGCTGCCATGCGAGTTGTGGGACACCCCATTGCTGAGAAGCCCAATCTACGATGCCACTAAGTAGTGTTATATTTTGCAGAATATATTTTATATAAATTTATATTGATAAATTATACTTAATCAAATTTATATTTTATAAATTTATATTTACATATTTTATACTAAAGCAGTTTTATAGTCTGAGAGGGAAGGGCGGAAAATCCTATACCTTATCAGAACCCAGGAAGTGATGAGAAACGTCCTCATGAGAGCCTCCCATGGGAGGAGGGGGGGGCAGTGGAAGAAGGCCCCATAGCAGTTCGTTGTAATCCTCCCACCCTCTCATGTTCCGGGAGGATCACAAAGCACTCCAACAGACTCAGGCTGCAGTTTGAGCCTTTGCCTGTGTTTCCTATGTGGATGTGAGCAAGGCCACCAGAAGGCCATGGCAGAGCTGTTCCCCTACAGGGCTCAGTCCCTCTTTAGAGCCCAGTCAAATGTTAACTTGTAGTAGCTTTGGTTTCTGTGACAAAAGATTTTTGAAGGGTTCCCTTCCCCCACTTGCTTCTCTGGATTCAGAAATTAGGTGGTTTCCAACAGGACTATTTACAGAATTTGCCCTTATTCACATTTTTCACCCTGACTGTTATGCTCCCTACTCCAGTTAAGCTGATACACTTCCTTGCTTCCTCATTTGGGGTTCTTTCATCCTAAGAAACATCTAAGAAACTTGCTAATCAGGACAGGGATTGGCCTCTGAATCTGGGTCTCCTTGAGCCTGGCACCTCCAGTATTCTCTCTTGCTCTCTTTATCCTGACCATTCAGTTTCTACAGGTCTTCGAGATTCTGAACGCATATATGTCTTTTTCCTAGAGACTTTTCCCTTTTTTTTTTTTTTTTGTCACACATGTCCTTTTGATTCCTGACTGCTTTGTTTAGCCTTGGAGCACCAGTTTGATTGGGCTGTCAAATCCAAGAGCCTGCAGCTTTGCACTCTCCTGTCTAGTTTCTGTTCCATTGTTCTCCTCCACCTTGGATTCACATGTGCTGCTTGACCCTGACAACCTCCCTGCTCAAGTACTAACCTATTGCCTAGTCTAGAGCCCTTACTTTGACATATTGCTGGCTCTCTGGATCTTGGCTGTCTGCCCTGGGTCTTCCTGCCTGTGTTCTTAGCATCACCAGATTTCATAAAACTGCATATTGAAAGAGTCTAAAGTAGCACAGCAAGACTATGAACCAGATGTGAGTCCTGGCCAAAATCAGTGCTATGATAGGCCACCACTGTATTTATATTTTTGATTCAGTATCGGTACTATGATATAGTGCTTACTCTTTCTGTTAGATATGATAGTTAGGGCTGTTTAAAATAAGTAGAATATACTCCAGCTCTATTCTCTTGGAGGTCATATCCAGGCCTATAGCACTTCGTTATGACAGGAGAGTTTGGTGTGAACAGTCACCAGTGCACTTGTTCCCTCTACTACAAGTGAATGGGGTAGTGGTGGGTCTCTCTGGGGATGGCCACCTTGAACAATATATTGCTAAAATACTTTATTTTTTAGAGCAGTTTTAGGTTCACAGTGAAATCAAGAGGAATGTACAGAGACTTCCCAAATACCTCCTGCCCCTACTCATGCGTAGCCTCCCCCTTTATCAACATCCCCCATCAGAGTGGTACAGTTGTTACAATTGATATACCTGCATAGACACATTATAGCCACCCAAAGTCCACAGTTTACATTAGGGTTCACTCTTGGTTTTGTAAATTCTACGGGATTCGGAAAATGTATAATGACATGTATCCACCATAGTATCATACAGTGATTTTTTTACTGCCCTAAAAATCTTCTTGTGATTTACCTATTCATCTCTCCCTGCCCAGTTGGCAACCACTGATCTTTTTACTGTCTCCATAGTTTTCCAGAATGTCATGCGGTTGGAATCATATAACATGTAGCTTATCAGATTGGCTTCTTTCACTTAGTAATATGCATTTAAGATCCTTCCATGTTTTCTCATGGCTTCATAGTTCACTTATTTTCAGTGCTGAATAATACTCCGTTGTCCGGATGTACCATAGTTTATTTATCCACTCACTACTGAAGGACATCTTGGTTGCTCCCAAGTTTTGACAATTATGAATAAAGCTCCTGTAAACATCCATGTGCACATTTAGGCAAATGTCAAGGAATACAACTGCTGGATCATATGGTCAGGATATGTTTTGTAAGAAACTGCCAAACTACCTTCTAAAATGGCTGTACTATTTAGCATTCCCACTGGCAGTGAATGAGAGTTTCTGCTGCTCTAGAATCTCACTAGCCTTTGGTAGTGTCAGTGTCCCATATTTTAGCAATTCTGATAGGTGTGTAATGTTGTCTCATTATTGTTTTAATTTGCATTTCCTTGATGACATACGATGTGGAGCATCTTTTCATATGCTGGGCATTTATGGGGGCATTCAGTTATGGTTTCAGGTTGAGAGTAGGGGCTCATTCATTCACCTATCCACCCATTCATCTATTCAGCAAATATTTACTGAGTGTTTTTATGGACCAGGCACTATCCTAGGCCCATATGTGAACAATACAGATACTATTCTTTAGATTATCATGCAATTCTAATTGGTGGTATTGAGGGGAGAAAACATTAAATAAGTAAACAAAAATGATCAGATGAAATCAGTGTTACAAAGAAAATAAATTGGCGATATACTGGCGTAGACATGTGCTAGATCAGAGAAGCCCATCTGAGAAGAGGGTGTGTGGTTTATGTAAATTTTAGGAGGAATAGCATCCGAGGCAGAGGGAAGCTAGTATGGAGGCAGTGAGCTGGGACTCAGTGGTCTAGGCTGAGGGATTATAAATAAAGTCATGGTGGCTCAGATCGTCTTCATGAAAGGCCGTGATGGTGGGTTTTGGAGGGGAACATGTGGTGCTGTGAGGACATCTTAGTTGGACTTCCTTTCATCAACATCCCTGCAAACATTGGAGGACTGAGGTAACTGGAAAGCCCCTTGACCAGACACAGAGGAAACTGAAAGTGAGGTTTTCTGTCTCTGCCACCTATCCTGATGTTCAGCACTTGGCAGAGATGATTGTGAATACATTTGTAGGAGACAGGAAAATATGACTTTGTTTCCCTCCCTTCTTATCTCATCTCTTTCTATATACCCAGTAGAAGAATTTGACAGGTCAACTTACACTAAAATGCTAGTGATTGTATTTAACCCCTCCTATGGGTATTTGCCTTTGTAAATAAGACTTTAGGGAAAAGGCAGCAACTATAGGACTGAATGAGTGAATTGACTAAGCCTCTAATGTTGGAATTTTAAACCCCAGCCTAGCTAAAGACAGATGCCCATTAAGTCTATTAAAACGTCTCATCCACACTTTCTAGATTCATGATGTCCCATCTGCACCTCTTTCTAGGCTCCTTGCTAACATTTCTTCCCTGTTCCGGATCTGGAGGCAGTTCTAGATGTGTGCATAGCAGCCTCTGGGGACCATCCGCATTTTCTATCTGCTGCTGGAGCCCATTTTCTTGAATCTTGGTTTCCTGCCTGAAAACAGGAACAGTTTCTACTCCCCCCACACACTTAAGCTTGGAAGGCTGACAGAGAGGATTAAGATCATTGCAATCAAGTTTCATCTGCTATAAGCAAAAACAGGAAATCAAGAAATAAAGACACAGCTCAGCAATAGCTTCTGAGTGGGCAACATGGGAGAAGTTTTTCTTAAATTCCCTGTACCATGTACCTTCCCGCCCACATGTTCTTAGTCAGATTTTTTTTTTTTTTGCATATCAGTTTCTAAGGATGACAAAAAAACTTACCCTTTTCTTTACTATGGTTCTCAGAAGCAGATTGTCCTGTACTTAGTTGAGACCTCTTACCGAACCCTTGGGATTAATAATACCCTGGGCTCAGGAAGTGGGTGTTGAATAGAGATTTTATGACTCATAATGGAGTGTCAGAATAGCCAGTGCTGATCCTTTATCAATTTTGGAATGACGCAGGGTAGAGCCACAGTCTCCTCTCGTAATGAAATGTTTTAATTGAGGGAAAGTTCTAAGAAGAGTGTTCAGTATCTCTTGTTATTTAAAAGTTCCACGTTGGGCCCTGGCCTGGTACTTCAGTTGGTTAAAGCATCATCCTGATATGCCAAGGTCGTGGGTTGCATCTCTTGTCAGGGCCCATACAAGGAGCAACCAATGAATGCATGAATGAGTGGAACAACAAATCTCTCTCTCCCTTCCTCCCACCCTTCCTCTCTATCTCTAAAATCGATTAAAAAATTAAAGTCCCACACTGAATGGTGGCATTTTCCAGAGGTGACTTGGGTTTAGCTTGAAAAGGCAGCTGTCCACAGAGAAGGGGACCAGAGTGTTTCTCCAGGATAGGGCAGCCCAGGACCTAAGCTGCCAAGATGAAAGGAAAAAAATATATTGGCATTTGCGTGACCTCTGTCTTGAGGTGTTTGTTACCCAAGGGAGGACAGGGTCACGGTATATGCTTTCCCTAGTGTAACCTGAGACATCTCTCATGTTATCAAGCAATTAGGCAACATTTACAGGGCTCAGGCTTTTGCTGTTTTGTCTGACTGGCTAGAAGAAATAAAAAGTGTAGTTCTCTCACTAGGCCAATGAGTCTGAGGGCAGCTTTACCTTGAGCAGAACCCTTCTCTTGGGATATTGTCTCAACTACCACGCTCTCAGCATAGGCCCCATTGGTAAAGTCTTCTCATTAGTGGTTATTTTGTAGTAATAAGGTTCCATGATATACCTCTTGGATTGTCAGTGCTCCTTGTACATACCATTCAAACAACGAATACTTATGTCTGCTGTGTTCATGATACAGTGGGCTAGTTGGAAACAATATGAAATATATTCCTACAGCTCATGAGTTTAAGAGCCAGTTGAGGGGATAAAAAAAAAAAAACCTGGAATAAGAAGAGAAAAAATATAGGTCAGCATAAAATTGTGTGATAAATTGTGTGATTCAGACTATAGGGCTTAGTGGGGAAGAGGAGGAAAAAGTAATGTGAACTAGCAAAGCAAGGAACGTCTCCTTGGAGGATGCAGGGCTTAAAGGATGAATAGAATGTGGTTGGGTGAAGAAAGAGAGTGCATCTGAGGCAAAGGGCCAGCAAAGGCATGGAGACAGGATTGACTGCAGTGTATATATGTATGGGAGCAGGCAGTGACGGTCCAGCAAGGTTGATATATCTGAAGTGGAGTGTTCTTGTTTCAGGAGTTGTGGGACTGGCAAGCTGGACAGGCATTTGGGGCCAGATAATGAGAATCTCAGAAACCAGACAAGATTTGATTTGAACTGTTTTCATTACTGTTTCCAAGGGATACAGACTCTTTCAAATTATCCTAAGTAAAGGGGTAGAGGATATTGTAAAAGAGCTATAAGGGAGAAAGAGATTTTAGGCAACAAAAAGATCAGGAACCAGGGTGCAATGAGACTTCATGTGAACTGTACTTAATGCATGGCAGCTTCAGGGACACCAGCAGCAGGACTTTGAGACCTTTCCCTATAATGTTCTATCATGAACATGACTCACTCAGCTCTGTCCCTCCTTACTACTGACCGCCTTAACTTTCCCTGCAGGTCAGGTCATCTTCTCTATAGTTCCCAGCTTCTATTGTACTCATTGTTTCTGTTTTCTTTTAATTTTGGTTTAGATGGCCCATCAAGGCACCAGCTTTCTACTTTTTCCCCTGTTCCTCATGGCTGCTCTCTACGAATCCCTTCAGCTTCAGCTCTCTTCCCTCCTCTTCCAACTCTCCTCCCTTCTCCCCATTGCCCCTTTCCCCTCTAATATTTTAAGGTCAAATTCCTGAGAGGGTATGTGATTGTACTAGTTTAATATTTTTGTATCAGGCACGGTCTAAAGCCACTGGTCAGAGTGTAGATTGGCAGCCCTTGGACAAGGTGTTTATCCTTGGTTCTTTCAGCTGGGTCTAGGGGGGAGGGTATGTGACATCAGAGAAACCATATAAGAGATTGGTCTTAGAGGGAGTGATAGATCCTGGATTTGGGTTCTTGCACTGAGAATGGAGAGGAAAGGATGTATATAAAAGATATTTCAAACAATATGTAGCCCTGGCTGGTATGGCTCAGCTAGTTGGAGCATCGTCCCATAACCAAAGGGTTGCAGGTTCGATTCCCGGTCAGGGCACATAGCTATGTTACGGTTCGATCCCCAGTGTGGGTACATGTGGTCCCCAGTCTGTGTGTAGGGGGAGGTAACCAATTGATGTTTCTCACATTGATGTTTCTCTCTCTCCCTTCCTCTCTCTCTAAAAGCAATGAAAATAAAATATCCTTGGGTAAGGATAAAAAAAAGAAAAAAAGAAAATTCTAGTATTCTATATTGGTTGGAATCAGTATTCACTGGCTATATGGTCTGGTAGAGAGAGGGAAATGAATGATAAATTCTAAGGTCTCAAGTCTGGGTGAGTAGGTGAATGATAAAGTAAGGGATAAGGGAGCTGGGACAGGGAGTTAGTTTAGGAGGAGTCAATTGTTTCTGTGTTTACCATGTTGAATGTGAGTCAACAGTGGGCTTTACTGGACACCTCCGTTGTGTCCCTTGTTCAGTGAGAACTTTCTTCCGTAACCGGGACACCCAGTTAAGGCAGAGTACTGAGTGCTTCAGTTGATTTAAGCCAGGGCCTAGAATGTATATGGAGAGCTTCTCTGAAAAGGTTTATTTTATTCATTTTTTCCTTCAGGAGGGTAATAAGGAAGGCAGATGTGAGGAGACCCTTTTCCGTCCTTTATGAAACGTGATTTTGTTCTTGTTGCTGGTTTCTAAATTTTCAGAGTGGAGAAAATGGGTAAAGTTGTAAAGAAGTGAATTGAAGAAAGGGGAAAACAGCCTTGAGCAAGTTAGAAATAAGCTATTGATACATAGTCACAACTATTCCATACCCACTTTGAGAAAAGCATTTCAGAAGCACATGCCAAGTAGAGGCCACACAAGCATTTGAGAGAGACCCAAGTGGAACTAGCTGAAAGAGATTTTCTAGGAAGGCTACCTTGTAACTCACAGGTTTGGACAAAATGCTGAACAAATAGGACTTGAGAAGGACGCGAACTAGTGCCGCTTCATTGGACTTAGGGACTAAAAAGTAGAGACCCAGATTCTGTCAGGACTCTGCTTCTCATTTCTCTTGTCTCTCTCTGCTGGCTTCATTCTATTATACTGAAGATAGGGGTCCCTATGTGATGGTAGATTTTGCTGCTTTAGTTCTGAGCTCTCATAAAGCTCTTTGACCATACCTGTAGTTCTTTGAATGTACCTGTAAAGTTCTTTGAATATATGTATACTTCTTCCTAGATTTTATAATTACTTTGTTGCTTGTATGTCTTTCCCACTAGAATGTAAGCTCCATGCAGGCAAGGATTTGTCTTTCTCAGTCACTAATCTCTCTAAAATGCCTGGCTATGTTTTTTAGATGTGTTGCTGACCTTAACAAATATTTGCTGAATGAAATAATGAATGAATGACAGTTTCCAGGCTGAAATGACAGGGCCAAACACCCTGAAAAGACCCAAGAACAGTTCAGAAACAAATAAGAAAAAGAATGGCATTTCTTAACATAGGTAGTAAATAATACCTAACTTTTGTAGAACTTAAAGAAAAAATTCATTTTTTATGTCGTATACTTTTATCAACATTTATTCGAGGAAGGACTGTAGTTCCCTCTTGCCTACAGTTTCACTTTCTGTGATTTCAGTTACCTGTGGTCAAGCATGATGTGAAAATATTAAATGAAAAATTGCAGAAATAAACAACTAATAAGTTTTAAATTGTATGCTATTTTTGGTAGTGTGATGAAATCTTGTACCATCCCACTCAGGATGTGAATCATCCCTTTGTTCAGTGTATCCATGCTGTATGTGTACTACCCACCCATTAGTCACTTAGTAGCTATCTCAGTTATCAGATTGGTTAGAGAGAGACAGAACACATTCCCGTAATTTTTATTACAGTATATTGTTATAATTGTCCTCTTTTATTATTAGTAATTGTCATTAACCTTTTGCTATGCCTAATTTATAAATTAAACTTTATCATAGGTATGTATGTATGAGGGAAATACATAGTATGTATAAGGTTTGGTACTATCTGTGGTTTCAGGCATCCACTGGGGTCTTGGAATCTATGTCCCATGGATAAGGGGGAACTACTGTACTACCAATTCCATTTTTAGATGCTAAAAGAGATGAAGTAGGGGCTGGGAATTAAAATTTCTAGAGTTATGCTTTTACCTCAATGCAAGACTGCTTCTCTGACATGTATCTATGTCTGTCTGGTTTCATTCCATTATACTCTTTAAATTGTGCTCTATCAGAGCCCTGGGGATTCTGAGGAACTCTCTTAGGGTCCACTAAAGGGTCAGAATGAAGGGGGTGCCCAGAGAATTTGGGGGAGGGCCTCTATTTTAAATCACAGATGCTTTGCCTTTTTCTATTTAACATAGTTGATTTGGGGGTAGGATTTCTTTAGAGGAAAGTGTCCTAAGAAAATTTGCTAATCAGCTGAAAGGTCAATTTTCTAGTTTGTGGAGAGAGGAAAGCAGGTAATTTCTTGGATGAATAGACTTGTACATAGGCACGGCCTCACAGAGTATGGATATAAATCTAAGCCAAGCATTAAAGTCATTTTCTGTTCTCAAGACACCTAGTGGAGAAGAAAGGTGGACTTCCTAGGCAAAGAGGGGTGTTAGGATTCTGGCAGAGTTTAGGGCAGTCTGATAGAGGAGGAATTGGGTACTTCTCTTCCCATAAGGTAGACAGCACTTCTAGTCAGTAGGTGCTAGCAGGTACGGCAGTGACAGTTCTGGGTGAGTTTGGGGTCTGTTGCCTTAGGTGGTCCTAGAGAAATTTCAGCTTCTGCCAAAGTATCCCCAAGTACCAGTATGGAGCCAAATAGGTATGGTCTTAGAGTAGCCCAATGGCAGTAGCCTGGATGCCTGATCATATGGATGGGTGACCAGGCGTTGTAGGGGCTGGGTACCCTGTGCAAAATTAATTCCCTTGTTCTTTTAAAAAGACAGCTAACATCTGAGTAGACACTTCCACGTGAAAACACATGGCATTGGTATCTCTGATAGTTTTATGGGTTAATTTGCCTAGGCCACAGTGTCCAGCTGTTTGGCTCAATACCAATCTACATATTGCTGCAGAGGTATTTTGTAGATGTCATTAACAGCTACAACCAGTTGACAGGAAGTAAAGCAGATTACTTTCCATAATGTGGGTGTGCGTCATTCCATCAGTCGAAAGCATTAAGAGCAAAAACTGAGGTTTCCGGCAGAGGAAGGAGTTCTGCCTAAAGATTTTAACATGGAAATTTTGCCTGAGTTTTAAGCCTGCTGGCCTGCCTTACAGGTTTTAGACTTGCCACCCTCCACAGTCATGTGAGCCAATTCCTTAAAATGTGTGTGTGTGTGTGTGTGTGTGTGTGTGTGTGTATCCTGTATCCTGTTGGTTCTGTTTCTTTGGAGAACCCTTAGTGACACAGTATCTAAATTCAAGCTGCAAGCTGTCATGCAGTGAGTTTGTGTCTGCCAGCTTTATGTCCAAGGCCTATAGGCTTTACCTACTCTAGGGAACAGTGTGTCTATGAGAGAAAGTTTTGTTTGGAAAGGCATACATTCCCCTTAAAGGGATCCCTACCAAACACCGCTTCACTTTCATATTCTGATATTGAGGAGGTAAAACAATGATGTGTGTTGAATAGCATTATCCTAGTCCAATTCAGGAGAAAATGGCCCAGAATTCCTAGAGGGCCATCTGATACTTCTCTGGGGACTAACAGGGCAAGTCGCTCTACCTGAATTATACATATACTGCTTTTTACTGCATTTCAAAGTGCTTTCGCAGACATTATCTCGAACATTTGATGTGGTTGTGGCAGAGGCTACTGTTTGCTTTTTAATGCAGGCTCCCCTTTCTTCCCTAGAAAAACCCTCAGTATTTTGCCAGGTTAACTGCTGCCCAACTATGGTAGTCCTCCTTGGAGCTAGGTGAGGCCCAGCTTGTTTTGGCCCTGTAGCTCTATAGTTAGGCACACTAATTCTGGAAACAGAGTATGTAAGGTTCAAATCTCTGCTTCATCTGGTACTAGCCATTAATTTATTGTCTCTGTGCCTCAGTTTCTGAATCTGTAAAATGATATAATAGTACATGCTTATTCAGTTTCTATGGTGAATAAATGAGCTTGTAAAGCCTTTGGAACAGTACTTAACACATGGTAAGCACTCTAGAAATACTAGCTATTAATTTGTATTTTGTGGCCAGCAAGATGTGAAGTGGTGCATGAGATATTTAGGAAATGCCATTAAAGGGAGCAGCAAGCCCTTCTGCTCGTTCTTGCTTCCTCATCGCTAAAACGTGGGTGGAGCTTGAACAGCCACCTTGGATCATGAGGCAGCAAGCTCAGGGCGGTGGAATATCAAGATAGAGCCTGGATCCCCGATGGCTGTGGAGGTGCCACAGCCGTCCTGGGCTGCCTATCTGCGGACTTCTCTCTGTGTGAGAGAAATAAGCTTCGATCTCATTTAAGGCACTGTCATCAGGTTTGTTTTTATATGTAGCCAAACTTAATACTAAGATGTATGATAAGACATTATTACCTTCTTTTTACAGTTGAGAGATTATCTCCCAAGTAACGTTACCTTGTAAGAGTCAGAATTGGGGAAAAGCAGTTGTTAAATAGCCCTTATGTAGTCCAGACTGTGAGCTGGTATGAGGGAAATTTGCCAGTTTTACGTTTGGAGAGAGATGTCCCTTTTTGACTCAGTTCTGTCCTCTCCTTTTGTCCCCAAACCAAGCAGAACTACTTGGTCATTAGGTGCCTTTTTCCACTGTGAGGGAGTCATGAGAAGACTGGGACCACACTGATAACTGTATTTAAGAGGCAGTTAGGAAGCATAGTCATTTTCAATCCTTTAATAGTTCATTTTCCATAAAAGTACTATTTCCTTTCAAGGAACTACAGAGGACTCTCTTAATTAGTAATGTTTGGGATGATGTTGATGCATAATAATAATTTGCAGGCACCAAGAATATGCATTGGTGTTCTGGACAATGGAGTTTTCAATTCTGTTGAGAATCTAAAGTTTTTATTTTGTACCCAGACGTGCCAATGATCAGCTTACTGATTTTCACGCCCAGTTTTACCCTTCAGTTTACCTCCTTTGTGATAGCTGGACACTGAGCTGGACTCTCTCAGCATTTCTTCTTTATAGTGAACACAGTGTTAAGCTTTGTCAGCCACCAGTTGAGAGAACTGAAATAAGGGGCTTCTTGTCCTGGTCCCAGGTGCTGCATTTTGCTTTTCCTTGCTCCAGCTGCACAGCCCTTCGTGGCACATGCGTGTGGGGACATCTGGTGGAGCTCTGCCCCAGCCGTGCATCCAGAGTGCAGCCCGTCTGTGATGCTGGACTGGCTAAGGTGACCACCTCGCTGTATCACTCTCGATAGCAACACAATGTATTCCAGACTCTGTGCCTCGGCAGCACCCCAGCTCTCATCGGACACGTACTTACCAGCCTTGGCTTACCTGCAAGCCGGAGCGTTGTTTCCTTGTTCCTGGCAACTGAGGACTAGCTCCGCCCTCCGCCACCAGCGAACTTCCCTGTCATTCTGTGGGCTACAATCAGACTTTCTCCAACAAGGTCTGACCTCCAGCTATAAGAAGGGGAGTACTCCTTCTAAGATTGTCCTTCCTGGTATCCTCTCTGTCATCCCTAGGTTACTCCTTTGAGTTCTTATATTTTCATAGTCATTCTCCTATAATAGCTTAACGATTCTTAATATTAAACTCCTGTTAAGTTACTGTGTGATTTCTGTTTCCTGATTGGACCCACTCTAATCCACCAAGAATAATCAAACACATTTTCACCCCAAAGCTCTAATTTATACTCTCAACATCTGTACTGTGTTGAAATAAGAGAGGGAATTAGGGCCCTTTATTTTCCAAGGTGGAGTTCTTCTCTAGACTCATTAAAGTATTATTTCTATTTACACCTTTCTTCCTGAAATATTCCTTTTCCATTTCCCGCTGTATATTGAAGCCGATTGACTCTTTCAGGTCCAACCCAAAACTCTTTCCTTCAGACAACCTTTTCTGGTGATTCTAGCTCCATTTTAACAGCTTTTTCTATGGTTCTAGCAGGGGGTCCAGCTTCTTGCTGCTCCTTGATTGAAGGAAACAGGAACCTTCATTACCTGGGAGGGTTTCAAAACAATGTCCATGAAGCAATGAAGAAAGAATAAAGTCTTTCCTATGCAGCCAAATTAGCTGAATATGATCAGTGGAGTGACATGTCACAGATGTTCTCCCATCTTATCTACCCTCCTTGAACTCTCACAATTCTTATTTACATCATCCAGATGTCAACTCAAGATTTAGGTTGATGGAGAAGTTTTATATTGTCATGATAACTGAGAACAATTTGGCTTTCTATCCCTTATCGCCTAGGGCCTCCCTTTCCATATCCCAAACATATTTTACATATAGTAGCCTGTATTTTCCAGAGTTCCTTACTTCAGCAGGTCAAAGAACTGGCAGAGGCTATGAAATGTATATCTTTCTTCTCCTTTCCCATTAGTCCCCATGAGGCAAAGGGAACATATCCCCAGTAGCGTGAAATATGCCTCCTCCTTTAGAACTCAGAAACAGAAAAATTAGTTTGTAGTTTAAAAAAGACTTTTAAAATCATTGTCATAGTAATAATAATAATACTCACTATTTATTGTTTATTATGGAAAACACTATGAAATATTTTATGTACATGATTTCATTCCTCCTCACAACACTATGGGTAGGTATTATTACTGTACCTATTTTGCAGATAAGGAAAGAGGCTCAGGAAGGTTAAGTAACTTGTCCAAAGTCACACAGCTAGTATTTGAACTCAGGCCGGTCTGACTTCAAATTTCACGAATTCAAACGTATACTTTACTGCTTCTCTTGTCAGTGCTCCTTACCTAATCTGTATGACTTATTTAAGCATTTTGAAGTGTGATATAGTAAAAATAATGGCTCTGGCATCAGATCTGAGTTTGAATCTGATCTTGTTCTCTTGCTAGTAGTTCGACCTTGGGCATACCTGTATCATTTAAATGAGTTAGTGAATGAATGGAGGGAATAAAAAATGCATTTTGCAGGAATGTGGTAAGGGTTACATGTGAACATGCCCAGCACATATTGCATACTGGATGAAAGTTTTCTCCAATTGTTCTTCCCTCTCTTATGTGGTTCACTTGTGTTTTTCCAATGAGATTTCAAATATGTTAAGGGCAGAGACCATGTCTTTGATTTCCTCAGAAGCTTTAGAATCATACATGGTGCTGGGCATATTATAGGAAAGCAATGAATGCTTTTTGTATTAATATTTTTGTGTTTCTGTAATCCTTTTTTTTATTTTTTAACACTAAAAGCAAGGATTTTTATTATATTACAAAATGTTTGAACTTACAAATGTGATGAAATGCATTAATAATGCAGATTATTCTTTAAAGTGTATGATATGTACCTATTACATTGTGTTTAGCCAAAAAATCTAAATAATTAGGAAACATTTTCCCGCTATTAAAAACAATTATTCCATAAAGCAAAAAATCACTTATTATTCAAGAAGTGAAAATGGGTGACATTGCAACATATATCTTTGTTGTTTCATTGTACTATTTGTTAAAAGAGAGTAGCCCTAATTCCTAAAAGAATAGGTAAATGATGTGAGCACACATTTTACTAAAAACATATCAGTACTAAATACACACCTGCAAAAATACATTTCATAAATCCTTAGGGAAATGCAACTAAAACAGAGAGAGCATGACAAACTTATTAAAAGAGCTGACATTAATAAAAATTAAATGAATCAACATTTCGCTAGTGTGGGGAAATGCAACCCTCATTCACTCCGAGTAAGAATGCATAAAGATACAATTGGTTTAGATCATACTTTGTTAGATTCTTCAAAAGTTAGATATTAAACTTATGAGACATGTCTGCACAGTGAACATTTATATAAAATTCAACTCAGATAGATGGCCCCTCAGAAAGATTTCTTCAGTATTATTACACTGAATAAAACCAGTAATACATTCCCTAAAATCTAAACATTTACACAGTATGAACTCTCCGATGTCAAAAGGGTATAGATTTATGGCTAAAGATTTCCCACATTCACTTTATGCTTGAAACCTTTAAGCAGTGTGAACTCTAGTTCAGGAGTCCATGGCTACAAGGTAAAAGATTTCCCACATTTGATGTCTGCATAAGGCCTGTCTCCAGTGTGAACTCTCCGAAGAGAGAAGAGAAGAGCGATCGATAAAAAAAAAAAATTTCCCACATTCACTGTACTCATAAGGTCTTTCTCCAGAGTGAAATTTTTTATCATAATGGAGGTTAGTGCTACAAGTAAAAGATTTCTTACATTGCCTGCATATATAAAACCTTTCTCCTGTGTGAGCTCTCTGACTATAACAGAGGCCATGGCTAGAAGGTAAAAGATTTCCCAAATTTTCTGAACTTACAAGGACTTAGTACAAATTCTCTGATGGCAATGAAGGCCATGGCTCCTGGTAAAAGATTTCCCACATTCATGGCACTCAGAAGGCCTTTCTCCAGTGTGAACTCTCTTATGATAATGAAGCTTACTGATACCAAAACAAAAATTTGACATTCACTGCAGCCACAAGGCCTTTCTCCTATATGAACTCTCAGATAACCAGGAAGACTATTGCTATAGGTAAAAGAGTTTCCACATTCACTGCAGCTGTAAGGCCTCTCTTTTGTGTGAACTCTCTGATAACAGGGGGCAATGCTTCTGGTAAAGGATTTCCCTCATTCACTGCAATCATAAGGCCTTCCTCCAGTGTGAAGTTTCTTATGATAATGGAGTTTACTGCCACTGGTAAAAGATTTCCCACATTCACAACACACAAAACACTGTCTTCCAGTAAGGCAACCCTGGTCCTGAGCAAGTGTGTGGTCACAGCCAATGGCTTTCTTGCATTCTCTCAAGGTATAATGATATTTCCTCCTTTGAAGGGGCATTCCAGACTTAGGGATTTCATTTGCACTGTCCATGGTAGGAGTGGCCAGTTGCTGGAGATGTCCTGAGCTGACCAGGACATGTTTTGCAACCTGACTTGAGGTAGAAGTCTTCCATGACACATGTAAATTCCAGCTCTTCCAAGTGTAACTTTCCACATTGCTTATGAAACAATTCTCTCTTGTGTGCTGTTCCTGGTGGTGGTGAAAATTTGCACTGAAATACAATCATCTGCACATGCTCGACACTCCAACAGTTTCTGGCTGAGTTATGTTCCCTGCTGCTCAACCAAGTGGAAGATGTCTCTCAAGACTGACCCACAACTCTCACAGAAGTAGCTCTTCTGGGAAGAGAAAGCTGTTTGGGCATCCGTTGCTTGTGTCATTTGTACAGAAACACTGCGTTTAATGGGTGATTCTACATCCTCGACTCCACAGCATCAACCTTCACCAACTGCCATTCATCAACACCAAACACCTTCTGAGCCCACCCTGCCATGTGTGGAGGCATGCTCCTCTTGTGATGCACAAAGGACTCCCAGTTGAGCCGTTACATGGAATATAGATGATACATATGCTCAGCAGGCACCTCGGGGTGGCCACCGCCATTGGACTTTGTGAGCTGAGCAGGGTAGGAGAGGCAGGAAAAGAACGGGCCCCATCACAGCCCCTGCATGGGTTGCCAATGCAGCCTTGCTGAGACTCACACATGCTACAGTGACCACCACTCTCACGGCTTCTCAACATGACTCTATGTAATTTTTTCAACTTTAATTTTTTTATTGTTGACACTATTACAGATGTCCCCATTTCCCGCTCCCCTTTGCCCTCCTGCACCCAGCCCCTCCCCCCTCCCCTGGCCTTCACTACACTATTGTCTGTGTTCACGGGCTATGCATATGTGTTCTTTGGCTAATCTCCACCTTCTTTTATAGACTGACAGATCTCAGAGGGGAGGGGCGGTAGGAGGTTCAATTTTTAAAAAAATTGAACAAATAACCTTTTCTGTTTAAAAAAAAGATTTTATTTATTTATTTTTACAGAGAGGGAAAAGGAGAGAGAAAGAAAGAGAGAGAGAGAAACATTGAGTGGTTGTCTCTTATATACATACCTCTTCAGTGGACTGAACTGACAACTTGGGCACGTACCCTGACTGGGAATCGAACAGGACAACTTTTGCTTTGCAGCATAGTGCCCAACCAACTGAACCACACTGGTCAGGGCTTTTTTTTTGTTCCAAAGGAAGTCTTTTGTACTAAAATTTGACACCCATAAAAAAATATTTTTCTCCATCTTAGAAACATGTAATTAACTGGGGAAGCACCGTATTTTGCCGTGTATAACGTGCACCCACATTTTGGGCCCAAACTTTCAGGAAAAAAAATTTTGTTTTAATTTTTAATTCAATTTTTATTTATTTATATTTAGGTACTTGCTTTTTGTATTGTAAAGGAATTTTAGCATTTATTTTTGAACATATTATGGTATAAGAAATTTTATGTAACAAATACTTACAAAACAGAAGAACGGATACAAGCTATTTTAGGTACTACCCATGTATAATACACATCCTTATTTTTCCCTCAAAAATTGGGGTGGAAAAGTGTGCAGTATACACGCAAAGTGCAGTACTATCCTGGTCCTCTGCTTCTGTAGCATATGACAGTAGTATAAGCTTGTTTCTAAATGCTTTAGCAAGTTTTTTTCTAGCTTATAACATGGGAGATGAGTAATCATTGTTGAAAGGACATCCATTTAACTTACGATTTTCATGTCCTCTTTCAAAATAAGAATTACTTTTTGATTTGAGAACAACTTCAGAAATCTTGGCTGGTCCATTTCCTTTATGGCCATCTTTAGGGCATCAAAAACAGTTAGTGTACTCAGAAGACTACTCAAGTTAAAAAAAAAAAAGCCAAGCTACTTGTTTGACTGAATTGACTGAATTGTCTCTTTTACTAGGTAAATTGACAGGGTTTTTAAATCAAAGTTACTAAGGGCATACGTCTTGATATTTTAGCATCTTAAGTTTAAACTTCTATTTGAGACCTTTAAAGAGAGGCTAAGAAATGTGGAGGATAGATTTAAAAGACCCAACATATGTCTAAAACAAGTTCCAAAAGGAAGGACTAGAGAGAATAGGGGGAAAGGCCATTTTTAAAGAGGCAGTGATTGAGAATTTTCCAGAATTGATGAATGACATGAGTCATCAGATGCAGAGGGCATGAATCCTGAGAAAAATGAATAAAAATAAATCTGATTTCTAGACACACCATGTAAAACACCATGTTTTACAATTGCGGAACACCAAAGACAGAGAAAAGCTCTTAAGATGTGTTTAAGATCTAATTATAGGCTCTCATTTACAGATGAGGTAACTGAGGGGAAGAGATGGCAGAGATTTGCTCTGGGATCTTAATGGTAGTAGGTCTTGAAGTTACACTGGCCCCTTTATCTCAGAAGCAGGGGAATGCTCATGTGAGTGTGAGAGGAATCGCTCTATACCTTGAAAACAATAAGCCATGGATTTCAGACTGTTGTTTCCAGGATGATCAGCAGACAGTACATAACGTAGTTAACAAGAATATCCAACATGTATGTAGTGCTTACCATGTGACAGACATTGTTCTAAGTTTTTGATATAACAGCACAGTTAATTCTTAGGTCAACACAATGAGTTAGGTATTAGTTTTAGCACAGTTTTCAGATGAGGAAATTAAGGTGCACAGTGATATGCCAAGGTCACAAAACCAGTAAGTGCAACAGCTGGATTTACACCCTAGGTAGTTTGGTTGCAGAATCCTGAACCTTTACATTATACTCTCTCTGGTTTAAACAAAATAAATCCTGTAAAGTCAGGAACTGTGTCTGTCTTGTTCACTGCTGTATTCCTAGAATGCAGTGCAAAGCCTGGCACATAATAGATACTCAATAAATATTCATTACATTAATGAAGTCATAAATAAGTGAATAAACTTGGTTTGTAATGCACATCCAGTGTGGCTGTATGGACTGAACTGTTTCACTAACAGCTAGCTACTGAGTAATAGTGAAATTTCTTGCAAATAGGACCAGTTTGTTTCTTGTGATGCCAAGCACCTTGGCGGTTGGAATTGTGCCTTAATACCTTTTGCTCACAATGTCAGCTGTGGCCTGCAGGCTTGGTGATTTACTTAAGTGGATCCCCTGGTTCTGAGTCCTACCTCTAAACTGTAGCAGAAACCTAGGTGTCACTTGCTGATTTGTGACTGTTTGAGCTCAGAGGCAACAGGACCCTGGGTGGAGAAAGTCCCAATTAGGATTTGAAAATGTGGGTCTGTAACGCAAAGGCAACAAGAAGCAGCTGGAAATTCTCCATATCCTGGGTATTCTCTGGGGGACTGCTCAATCATGTGATCACAGAGCATGCAGATTCTTAGCAGAATGAAATAATCAACATGCTTGTAACATAAAAGCATCTGAGAGGCGATGGGAAGCCATCTGTCTCTTAGCTCTGAGACCAAACTCACGGCTAGTATTAGGCCTCTTGTGTGTTACAGCTCCGTTTTGCTCTTAATTCAAACCAGAATTTTATTAAAACAGACTCCTAAAAAACCCTAACAGCCTAAGTGGGTAATCACTCCCTTAAAAATGCCATCTCTGCTTTCACTCAGGGACCCTTATGTGGCATTATACAATTTTTAAAGTTTTAACAGAATATATTTTCTCTTAAAAGATATCAGAGACTTCCTTGTCTACATTATGCCTCAGAATACATAGTACATTCACAATTTAATCCTTGGAATTTTAAGGTTGATAATACAACTTGATAGAGCTAATGTATCAATCATTCTTTAATATGATTATACTTACTCAGGACTCCTTGTCTGAGCACTTAGCTTGAAGTGATGTGTTTCTTCAGTAATTGGAAAAAGACTAATTTAATAATGTAACTGGCTGTGTTAATCTTCTACACTGAACAAACCAGTTGTTGTTGTTGTTTTTTTTTTTTAATTTTTACCCCAACCAGTTCTTTTGGCATTCTGTGTTGAGTTGTCAATAAAACCTGTCTACAAGTTGGTCAAACCAGTACAAACAGTGAATTATTACAAGGCATGACCCTGTTGCAGATATTGGGATTGCTGTCTTCTCTCTATCAGAAATTGAAGGATTGGCCATTCAATCATGATAAAAAATATCATAAAAAAAGTGTAAGTTGTAAACAGAAATGTTGTCAACACATACCATTTTCCTCACTAAAATGTGACTATTTGTCAAGAGTATAGTTATCTAAGAAACCAATTATGTGGGAGGCTAATTGGTAATAATAATCTCAACTTTTCCTAAACTAGAAGATTTCAACTAGGCTTGGGCATGATTAGTAAATGCTCCTTGTGCTCTGAATAAACCCCTTAATTTGTGTCTATCACCACATATTACCGAAGCAAGAGCTGGTGATCTTTTGATTTTATGAAATATTCTCACTCATAGTTATTATTAACTGAATAGTGCTGGATCTATTCACTTTTCCCTGGATTTTTCTTATCAGAACATTATTATTCTACTTTATTGTATATATAACTAAATAATGGATAAATCAAAGAGATAGAAGAATTATCTTTGATTGAAGGTTGTGCAAGTGCTGTAAATACATGTGTAGACACCCCCTTTTTAACTACCATCTCTGTATCATTAATAAATGTATTAATGAGGGCCCTGTTCACATATCTATTATCAAGTCTCATCATTTGTATGTTTGAGTCAAGGTCTCCTGCCTTCATTAGTGTCATTAATGCCTGTCAGCAAATGATAATGTAGGAGACTCTCACAAATTTATATGCATTCCCAGAGTGGAGGCCTAAACTCAGTCAGTATTCTTGCATGACAGCAGCTGTAACAAATGGCCATCCTTCCAAGGAGAAGTGTAAACAGGTCCCTAATTAATGCATTTACCATTAGCCTCTGTTTAGTCTCTAGTCATAGCATATTCATTATATTTGGACACCAAGTACGATGTTGTTATGGAAATGAGGTATTTGTACAGTCTCCTTAGATCCACATGACAGATTGAGTTATCTACCTATTTTTCTCTCAGCACTTTACCAGATATCAGAGAGTATATGAATGACCTTGGATAAGGTCCTACTTTATTACCTGCCTTCTGATGTAAATTGCATTATAGTTAGCAGTTTACTTAAATGCAATGAAGATCAGCCCTTTGTGTGCATGCGAGGGTTAAGGGGGACAAAGTTGGAGGTTATTAAGGAGGAAAGGGGGAATTTTCTTTTATGAATTACAGTGGCAGGGCATTTAAATAAAAACTAGAAGTTCCTTGCTGCTGAAAGTCAGCAATAAAGACTTTGATAGTCAATTTCCTTCCCTCATATCCATAAAATGATCAACAGTTCTCAAGGAAAGGTACAGTAGGACAAACTTTTCTTCTTCTACCTGGCAGTTCTAAATTTCTTGAATCTTTAGATAAAAGCTTCAGATAAAGAATGGGGACATCGAAAAAGCCTAATCATGACTTCTTTGTTGACCATCTTATATGTTGACCATAAGTAGCATTTTTCATCATAGTTCATCCATTCATTTACTTAAGAACATTTATTAAGCAACATTTGGGGCCAGGCAGTGTGTTATATATTTAGGATACAGAGATTAAAAAAAAATACAGCCCTTCCGTGAAGAAACTCAGGAGACAAACTAACAATACAGCATGGTTATCATAGGGAGCATAAGTGCTTTGATAATTTTATGTCCAGGGTGGTATGTTAGCATAAAGGGATTCTTCATAGAAAGCTTAGGGGAGGTTTTTCAGGGAAGGTACCATTTGAGCTGTCTTAAAAGAATAAGTAAGAGTTTCTAAAAAGAGGGAAGGAGGAGACATATTACAAGCAGAGGGACTAGGATGTGCAAGGGTAAAAAGATATTAAACAATGTGCTGTGTTTATAGAATGATAAGAAATTCAAGGTGACTGGAGCATTGTATGCATATGGGATAGGCTATCAGGAGGAGTGGTGGGAGATGTTAGATTGTATAAGAAGTAGATGGGATCCAGACAGAGAAGAGTCTTATATGTCATGCTAAAAGGAATGCAGGGAATAGAGTTAATCAAACATACAAAAACAGGTTGTTTCTTTTAAAAAAAGGTTTTTACTTTTTAAAAATTATATTTTACTGATTATCCTATTACAGTTGTCCCAATTTTACCCTCTTTTTCCACCTCCACCCAGCACCCCTGACGCCCTCAGGGAGTTCCCACACCAATGTTCATGTCCGTGGGTTATATGTATAATTTCTTTGGCTTCTCCATTTCCTGTACTGTACTTTACATCCCCATGGCTATTCTGTAAGTACCTATTTGTACTTCTTAATCCTCTCACCTCTCACCCATTCAACCAAACACTCCTCCCATCTGGCAAACATCAAAACACCCTCTGTATCTGATTCTGTCTCTGTTCTTGTTTTTTAGATTCAACAATTGAATCTAAAAGTTTATTTTTTTAGATTCAATTGTTGACAGGTATATATTTATTGACATTTTATTATTCATAGTTTTGATCTTCTTTTCCTTAAAAAAAGTTTCTTAAACATGTCATATAATAATTATTTGGTGATGATGAACTCCTTTAGTCTTTTCTTATCTGAGAATCTTGTCTTTATTCTAAATGATATCTTCACTGGATGGAGCAATCTTGGCTGTAGGTCCCTGCTTTTCATGACTTTGAATATTTCTTGCCAATCCCTTGTAGCCTGCAAAGTTTCTTTTGAGAAGTCAACTGCCGGTCTTATGGGAACTACCCTGTATGTAACTAACTGCTTCTATCTCGCTGCTTTTAATATTCTCTCTTTATCTTTAACCTTTGACAATTTAATTATGATGTGTCTTGGAGTGGGCCTCTTTGCATCCCTCTTGTTTGGGACTCTCTGTGCTGCCTGGACTTGCATGTGTATTTCCTTCACCAAATTAGGGAACTTTTCTTTCATTATTTTTTCAGATAGATTTCTAATTTCTCACTTTTTCTCTTCTTCTTTTGGCATCCCTATGATGTGAATGTGGAACACTTGAAGTTGTCCCAGAGGCTGCTTACACTATCCTCATTTTCTTGCATTCTTTTTTCTTCCTGTTCTCATTGGTTGTTTTTTGCTTCCTTATGTTCCAAATCATTGATTTGATTCTCGGCTTCATTCACTCTACTGTTGTTTCCCTGTAAATTGTTATTTCTTTCAATTCATGTATCCTTCATTTCTGACTGGATCTTTTTTAGGCTGTTGAGGTCCTCACTAAGTTCCTTGAACATCCTTATAACCAGTGTTTTGAAGTCTGCATCTGATAGATTACTTATCTCCATTTTGTTTAGTTCTTTTTCTGAAGTTTTGATCTGTTCTTTCATATGGGTGATGTTTCTTTGTCTCTTCATTTTGGCAGCCTCCCTGTGTTTGTTTCTATGTATTAGGTAGAGCTGCTGTGAGTTCCTATCTTGGTAGCATGGCCTAATGTAGTAGCTGTCCTGTAGGATCCAGTGGCATAGCCTCCCCTATCACCCAAGCTTGGTACTTGAGGTGTGCCCTCCAAGTGAGCTGAGTGTATCCTCCTTTTGTAGTTTAACCTTGATTGCCATTGACAGATCCATGGGAGGGATTTACCCAGACCAGTCAGCTGCAAGGATTGGCTGTGACCACTGACCACCAACCTCCGCCCTCCGTGGAGAATCAGCAGTGCTGGAGCAGGGTAGTGGTGCTCTGACATGGTCTGTAGATGCCACTGGGTATGCAGCCTGTGGGGGGCCACCCTGCCAGAGCTATAAAGCAATGTGAGATGGCTGCTACTTGTGCTGGGGTGGGTGATTCTCAGGCAAAGCCAAGCTGTGAATCTAGGCTGGCTGCTGCTGGTGCTGAGCCTGGGGCCAATAAGCAAGAGGTATGGGGTCTTAGGACTCACTGAGGCTGGCTGTTGCTTGTTTGATAGGATTTAGGAAGTTGTTAAGCATGCACCAAGACCAGCCATTCATATGGAAAATCTACTGTTAACAGCTGTAAGTTGTGTGGGACAGAGCTCCAGGAGATCTCCAGGGCAGGGAAAATTGTTAGCCAGGTTGATGGAGTCTCAGATATGGCACCTGCTTCTTGGTTCTGCGGCTCTCTTCGGGGAGGATTCAGAAGAGGGAAAATGGCCTCTGCCCACCTTTATGTCTGGTAGAAAGAGTCCCCTAGCCCTCTCCTTGATGCTTCAGTTCCTCCCTATATGCCACTCGTGCCTTTCAAGCTTGCTACCCCAGTGCTGGAGCTCAGAGAGAGTGAGTCTGAGTAAGTTAGGTATGGGTTCTTTAAGAGGGTTCTTGAAACCCTGCTGGTTTTTTCAGCCAGAAGTTATGGGGACTTATGTTCCTGGCACTGGAACCCTGGGTGGAGGGCCTGGTGTGGGGCAGGGACTCCTCACTCCTGAGATATCCCTCCTGAATTTTTATCCACCACATGTGGATACGCAACCAGCCCATTCAACATCTCTGCCCCTTCTACCAGTCTGGATGGATGTGTTTATTTAATTCTGTAGTTGTCAGACTTCCATTCAACTCGATTTCTGCTTGTTCTGAGTGATGGTTGTGGTATAATTTAGTTGTAATTTTCATGTGGTTGCGCAAGGAGGCAAGCCATGTTTACCTATGCCACCATCTTGACTGAAGGTGTCCAGTGTGGTTTTTTAAAGCTTACATTGGTGGTAGTATGGTGAAAGGACTGAAGTGTGGAGAGAGTGGAAGAAAGGAGAGTGATCAGGAGCTTGGTGAAATTGTCTGAGCAACTGATAAGGATGGTCTGAACTAAAACAGGAATATGAACGAGGGAAAAGAGGGTTTAAATTTAAGGGATGTTTCAGAAATGTAATTAGCAAGACTAGTGACTAGGTAAACGTAAGGAAAGTGAAAATTAAGAGTTAAGATTTTCTTATGGTTACCTTAATTGTAGAGAAACTTGAAAACTATGTTACTATGGTAAATATTTACCAGTGTGCGAATGGAGAAACTGAGGCATGGGGATTACATAATTCGTACAATTAAACACAATTAAATTGTGATAAATAAATTGCTACTGTATAAAGGGGAGCTTCTAAACTAAAATATTTACATTTTTTAAAAGATCATTTTGACTGTATGACTTCCTCTGGTCAATTGGAAAGACTCTAAACAGTGCTGTTAGGTTGGTGATTGATTTTGGCATGACAGTAAGAGAATGTCTGTTGAAATGATAACTAGGTGGTCATGATAATTAGGTGGTCATGAAAATGCACTATGGTTTTGGGCTGGGGGATTGGGGATGGGAGTGTGGGTTTGGGCATGATCTTAGTCTGTAGGGAACCAGTCAGAGCACCCTTTCACCTTTGGCTGAGAGTAAGACAGGTCAGTAAAGGCTTTAATGATTTGTTGACCTATAGTGTCCTCATGAGATGGCAACAAAATTAAAATAGTAGCCAGTGGTTCAGGAAGGAGAACTCTAAAAGCATTTGCAGGTGAATAAGCATACCTCTTTAACCCCAGGGCATAAAGGCTGAATGCATGCTAACGACAAGGCCTGAGGATCAGTCTATAAAGTAAAAGATTCTTGCAGGACAGTGAGAACAGAGGCTTTAAAAAGAACTTTTATTGAAGTATACATGCAGAAGAGTACACATAAGAGTACAGCTTGATAAAATTTCACAAACTGAAATCTAGCCATAAACATTATTGTATTGTTCATAGAGTGCTAACTGTTTGGGGGCCATGCTGAGTCATGTGATTTAATTCATCCTAATATATCCCTCATTGTGGAGGACTATGGCTGGCCTTTGAGTGATGGGGTGTTATATAGTAGGAGCTAAAATGGGATTTGGTATCAGGAGACCTGGGTTCCTGGATCCACTAAAAAATTGTGTTGTGACCTTGGGCAAATCTTTTCACGTATCAGAGTCTTCATGTCCTTATCTGTAAAATGCAGTTGACGACAGCTCCTGTGTTATCTAGAGGGTCCAATATAGTTACAGTTGTGAAAGCATCTTTGAAAAATTTAAAGTGTCATTTTCCCAGTGCCTAGCAGAGTACCTGGCACATAGTGTTTTTGAATGCGTCGAACATCCTAAGTCTCAAAAATGTTTGCCTAATGGTATTGTAGGGAAACTCACTTTATATGCACTATGGCTCCAGCAGCAAAGGCATCTGGGAACTGTTGGACTCTTAGCTGTCAATAGCCTCAGGCTTGGCCGACTACCCAGAAAACGAATGCTGCCTAAAGACAAACCTCTCCTGTCCAGGAAGGAGGTTAAGGGTTGTATAGAGTGTGATAATTGCCTGATGTTATTTGTTAATTTAAGAATGCATTGTTTTTTCTGGTGGTCTAAGTGACTACCCACCATATGGTTTTACTATTAACCCCTATAAAAAGGGATCCTGTCCTGGGGTAGAGGGAGGCATGGGGATGGTTCCCAGCAGACACCACCGGGAGCAGCTACTTTGCCTGCATATGTAAGCTTCTCCTATTAAAATTCTTATGAATTTAAATAAGGCTATGTGTCAGTTCTTTGGAATCAATCCTGATTTTAGACTTTTCAGGCTTTCCCCCAAGAGTATTAAAGGTAATTTGACTTAACGTTCCTCTAAGACCACCCTTAAGACAGGTTCTCTCATGAATATTACGGTCAATTCAGTCACCCTGAATCTTTCAGCTTTCGAGTCCTCTTTGCTTAAGGGGAATATCAATAAAAATACAACACAGATTCCCATGGTGTCATGGGAGGACTGTGGCCTGAGATGGCTGAACATGTTTTTCTGTTCACCTACAGGATTCCCCTGTGACCACTGACGCTTATCTGTAATACTTTGTAATATAATGTTTAGAGAGTTGCTAGGCCCAGTTGTCTCCATGGAGACAAGGGTAGATTTGTGAGTGGGCTAGTTATTCCAAGTGACTAACTGCAGCAGTTTATCCAACTTTCTCTCTCTCTCTCTCTCTCTCTCTCTTATTTATTTATTTATTGCGGTTCAGAAGTCTTGAAAAGGCTTACTGTACTGCATGATTTGTGTGGAATTCACTTTGTAAAATAACCTTCCTTCATGAATTTAGTTTACTTTGCCCTGGGGAGAGTGCAATTTGTTTACAGGAATTATTGCTTCTTGCCTGCAAATACTTTATTGGTAAAATGAACCACCCACATGTAAGAGGCTTACCGAGCTTCACTGCCTAACCCCTCCTGACTTTAAGATGTTCAGTGGAAGGAAGGCAAATGAGAAATGTGCTTGATTAAGAACCACACTGGTATGCAAGGCACTCCAGAGCCTGAAAGGTCTTTCCCTCATTAGAGTAAAGCAATGGACTGAAGCCGTAGTCCCCCATGGGTTCTCCACCTAGCTGAGCTTATTCTGGTCAGGAGAATGTGGCTTATTTATGATGGTGCTTGACAGGAGTGAAGCAAGAGTACGTAGGACAACTTCTCCCCATAACAAATCTCTCTGAAAAAGTGGGAAGCTGACAGCATGTGATGCCATCACAACAGGCTTTGGCTTTCGAAGCTAGCCCTTCATCTCATGGCCCACTATCTTCTCTTTTCCTTCTCTCAGGCTTCCTTTGAGATTTTCACAAGACGCAGAACAACTTATGGCCCTCTTGGATCCCAGTTACCCTTTGCCTTGAGTTTGAATATAGGCAGGCTGAGTTTGGGAGAGTGAAGTTCAAGGGTCTGAGAGGTTTGATAAAATTATGTAATGGAATCGAAACTCTAATATTAATCCCAGTAATTTCAAGTTTGTAATAACTCAGAAGACTGATCTGAAAGTTACCTTTTTCTGCAATATATTAAAAAAGAGCTTTATCGTGGAAGCTATTAAATATGTGTGAAGAGTAGTGAGAGCAGTACAATGAACCTCGATGTACCCATCATTCAACTTCAACATTTATTACCATTTTACCAATATTAGCAAAACTTTTCTTCATGGAAAATTTCATCATGGTTTTATGTAGGACTGTTTACTGACCTTAAGACTTTAAACTATCTTAAAAAACATAAATATTTTAGTTCAGAAGCTCCTTTTTACGTAGCAGTAATTGATGTATCAATTACAAATAATTCCTAATTGCTCATTAAATAGGTCTCTCTGGGCCATTCTGGGACATTTCCTTAAAGCATTTTGAGTCCAGCTTCAGTAATTTTTCTTTGACGATAATAAAACTGTGTTTCTTTTAAATTATCCTATGATTTGCATTTTTCCCTGGTTCACACAGACCTTATCCTTACCATCTTTCCTAGGTAATGTCAGTTACCAAAGGGGGCTGATAAATTTAAGACAGAAGGATTTTGCAGCCCTGGGTTTTGTGTAGCAGCTGAGCTCTTCCTGTGGAGGCACAATCACCTAAAGGCTAATATTTCTGGTTTCATGGACAAGAAGCCATTGGCTTGTTTGTCCATGCAGAAACAAAGATGAGTGTGAATGGGGCCTAAATGAGATAGTGATTGTCCATTAGCCCTCCAAGAAGGGACTGAGTCATACTGCCCAAAGGGCATTAAATCAATCTGGATTGTTGGAGTGGATGATTCACTTCTAAGCTGCTTGGATTAACAACATTATTATTTCTCTGCTATCGACCAGGCTTATTATGCTTTGTGTGAAGCAAGACTAATATGCTTGAAAGCACTTGGAAGTGCTTGAAGCTTTCCAAGCTCCTAAAAATTTATACACAACCTTGTATAAGTGCTTGGTCTATCTGAGGCCTATCTCTGGGTGCTTCAGAGCTATTACCTTCTTTTTTTCAAAAGATTTTATTTTTTTTAGAGACAGGAGAAGGGAGGGAGAAGGAGAGAAGCATGTATTTCTTGCTTCTTGTATGCCCCCAACAGGGATGTAGCCTAAAACCCAGGCATGTGCCCTGACTGGGAATT
>PVJD01011763.1:0-44141 GCA_004026545.1 Mormoops blainvillei | reverse complement strand
CCCAGGTGAAATGGCTAACCCGGATCCACACCCCTGCCTCTCCGCTGTCTTGCAGGATCTGCATCCTGATGGAGAGATTTAGAGACGTAAAGTATTCATAAATACCTGAAAATACAAAGTATAAATTCTCTCTCCCCAGCTTGGAGATAGCACAAAGACAAGGAAAGCTGCATTGTATTGTGCAATCCCCCTCCCGAGCCGCATGAAACAGGAAGCTTCTGGGGTTTCTTGCAAGCATGTGATAGAGTTGTGGTTTCAGTGTGACAGTTAGGTAGATTTTGCAGGCAGAAACGTTCACATAAGACACCCTTTAAGCCTTCTGTACAACCCTAGGGGCAGTTAGATGCACTCCCTTTCACCCTTCGACAAAAGTCATCTGATTTCTCACAGTGCATTAATTTTTCTAACTGCAACGTCTGAAAGTACCAAGCAAAGGAAACAAACTGGATCTGGCTGAGGCAAGGCCTGGGTGAACCACCCTTTCTCAGCTGCTCTTAAATAAGGACCCAGATTGAGCCATTTTCCCTTGAGCAACAATCTGTCAAACTTCTAAAGAGACCACTTAGAGAAAGAAGACCCCGCTCTACTAACGCAGCTGAGTGAGCCCTCTGGGGAAAGAGGCTAAACGAGAATAACTTTTGGCTGCCTTCCGTTATTACTCTGATCTCAATGCCAATCAATGTCATTTACCACTACTGAACAAGCCTTAGGGAGGGCCCGAGAGGGCCCTAAAATCCCCTCTAAGATGCTCAGGCTCCTAGGAACCACACTTTCGGATCCCAGGGGCACTGGGTCCAGCTTTTTCCCTTCTCAAGCAGATGAAATCCACAGTTTAGGATGCAGGCTGGCAGGCTTTGCAAGTCGATTACACATGCATTAGGAAGAAACAAACAAAGAACACCTCTTGCACCATTTATTTCAAATACAACCACACTACAAGGCTGCAAGATGATGCGTCTTGCACAAGGGTGCTATAGATAGGGGGAAGCCTTTGTAAATATTTATATATTTCCCCATTGAGGGTTTTACTTTCTTTGTTTTCTTTTTTTTTTTTTAACTTTAGACGCAGTTAGCAAAGGAAAGGGAGCCGGTTCCCAAGATCTTGAATGGAAGATCGCTTCTCTTACTCTTTCCGTTTTCTCCATTCCCCACTCTCAAATTCCCACATCTTGATAACCCAGGGGGCATTTCTAAAGAGACAACACTCAATTTTTAAAAGCTTTCCGCTACAGCCATTGTCGAGGTACAGCCACCATGGTGGCCTGCCTTCTTAAAACTCACGAATGGGTTTCCTAAGCCCACCTTTTTGTCTTTCTATTAACCTTTCTTGCTAAACTGTTGCTGAGATGAAAATGAAAAAACAAATAAATAAATAAAATGGCTTTGGGATTCAGTGGTGTCCTTTGCTCTTATGTCTCATCTAACTTCGAGCTCAAGGAGAGAGGAAAAGGCACGACGAGGTTGTGGGTGAAGCGAAGACTAAAACTATTCCCCTTATAACAGAAAGCAGCTGCAGAAAGAATAACCCACAGGGCCAGGGCTCGGGTGGCAGGGCGTGGGCAGGGTAATAAAACCGGCTGAGAAACAAGCAAGCCCTGCCTTCCCCAGGGTCCTCTGGGGCCTGTGTGGGTAGCATCCTTCTCTGCGAGCTGCCTGTATGCTCTGTGGCATGGCTTCCGGCGAGAGACTTCCTGTGGAGGAAAAAACATGTAGTGATTTCTGCACTCTGGCCCTGTGTATTCTCCTGTTTTTGGCTTTCAAGAGCCTGTCGGAGAAGACACTAGACACTAAAACACCATGCTATCTGACAATCTATTTTGCATGCAGATTTGCTTGGAAAATTCTAAATTAATTAACATTAACATTCAGGCTGATAATAAGATAGAGGTGCTATTGTCGGGGGGGGGGGGGGGGGGTCTGCAAGGCAAATTCGACACAGAAATAGTCTACAATTATATAAATGCTCAATCCCAACTGCTTCAGAGTAATAAATAGATTTGGATGCTGGAGAAGTAATCACGTCTCCCACATAGATTTCCCGGTTTCGTTTATCTGATGAAGGAAAGAGGGTCTTCATTATTTACAATCCTTCTACAGCACGTGTTTATTCTTTTCTCCATTGTGTGAAAGAGCCAATCCACCGCTTTATGAGCTACTTCCAAATTGGTAAAAATGACTTAAAGGGAGATCGCTGTCGGTATAGCAGAAATCTCAAGGTCAGCTGGTGTTATTCTTGTGCCGACGTTTCCTGAGTTGAAAATGACCTTGGAGGTTATAAACCAGAGCCTTTGTCTTACAGATAAGAAAACTGAAGAGAAAGTTCACACAGGTAGGTGGTATTACCAATTGTCTTAAAGGCCCCAGTCTCCCAATTACCCCATTAAAGCTCTTTGCATAAAATTCTCCAAACCATGGGTGGGACTTTCCTCTAGTAACATTCGCAAAGGATCTTGGGCTTCGTATTTCAATAACAATCCTCAAGTATCTTAACTAGGAAGCACAAATGAAGCTTGGTTTTCTCTTCTGACCAGCATATTAAAGAGCAGGCCAACTGAAACAGGCATTGATTTATTGGGCTTGAATATTTCTATATGTCACATATGCCCTGCATCAAAAGACAGTTTTAGCATAAATTCCAGTCTTTCTTTTTAAACTGTGGAGCAACAATCAAACAAGCTAGATTTTTTAAGAAGTCTTCTGTGTTTCCCCCCTCACTTGTTATTTCAACGAGTTTAGACAAGAAATGCTAATGCAGTTATGAAGTTTTGTTATTACAGTGATTTCAATAATTTTATTGGGAATATAATAGCCTCAGGAGAATGGCAGAAATTGCAGTGAAACATACTTAAGAAGATTGCTTGCAGAGTGTTTCTTTAAAGGTCGCTGACATTCATTGACTTTCTGTGGGGGGTGTAAGAGAAAAGAGAAACTACAGTGTTACTAACCGGGTTTTGCTTGGGTTTTGTTTATTAGACTTGTTCTGGTTAACTCCACCGATTGAGGGATATTTCAAATGGGTTCATATTTAGGGCACGTGTTAGGATGAGGATTTCTCAATCTCGGCACTAGTGACATTTGGGGTCAGATAATTCTTTGTTGTGGGGGTTGTCCTGTGCACAGTAGGATGTGTAGCAGCACCCCACCCTCTATTAATTTGGTGACAGTAGCAATGCCTGCTCCCTCATCAAGAAAACCAAAAATGTATCCAGATATTGCCAAATACACCCCTGCCAACTTGGCGCTGGTTGAGACACTGGGGTTGGGCAATGTCTGGAGACTTGTAGGCAGGTCTCACTATACATTGTAAGAGCTCTAAGAGGAATTGACTTCTTTGGATATTTTTACCGGGTTTATGCTCCAAGGACATATGAAAATTCCTAAACAATGAGTCTTGCCTCACGTCACCACTTAACCTCCATCTAACTCTCCCTGTGAAAACACTAATTATTTGAGGAGGGGTAAGTTCATCAAGGAAAGTGTCCATATCACCTTGCCTTCCATCAAATTAAGAAAAGCGATTTTTTTCTCCATCAGACAAAATCCTACTCTTTGTTGCAAGATGTGGTTAGTCTTTGCTGGTCCCTGAACTGGCCAGTTGTGCCTCGGGGCTGCAGCATTTCCTCCACGGCCCTATAAACAGAGCACTCTGCGACATGAGAGTCGCCGATACCGGGTCATGCTATTTTTGCCATTCTCTGAAATTGCGACATTCACAAAAAATCCCACCTTCTCTCTGCTTCTTCAGTTTTCTTTCTACAAATTGAATCCATATGAGCGGGGTGTCTGAGTATATGTCAGGACAATGGAATGTGGACTCTTGAACCGTTTCCCGAAGTCATGGGAGAATGGTAACTGACGCGGAGCAATCCCTGCGTGTCCGAAGCTGAAACCATGCTCAAAGCTCTCCCGTCAGAATTCTGCATTCAGTCTTACACACCTGATAACTTCTGCTACTATGAGACTCAATTTCCTTATGCTGAGATTAACAGACACGCATAAAAACATGTCTTGGCTTTAATGCCAACACCGAGGGAAGGCAAGGAGCGTTTCTCCTTTGCTTTCACATCAGATCACAGGACCTCTAGCCACAGTTAGATCCGAATTAATGGAGACGCCCATCTGCAAAATGTCACAGCTTTAAGCTCACGATGCTATTTTCTAATCATAGATCTCCTCGTGCAAGCTTTTTGTGTGCAAGAGTCTGCGGCCGGGCTTTCTGAGAGCAACTTCCTGCTCGTGTACAAAAATATTACAGCCTGAGCTCTGTTTCTACATTCTTGTCCTGTTTTCTGTTCCTTTTTTTCCCCTTTTTTCTTTCTCAGACTTTCACTCCCCTTGTGATTAAATCCAGTTGTCTTACTTAAATACCAATATGCCTGTTCCCTAACCTTCCCACGATCACCATCAAGCACAGATGTGATCATTGCAATTGCAGAAGAGGCTTTTCTATCCCTCCTGTGCCCCCCATAAAAGCTGTGACAACCCGAATCAACCCTGATAAGAGGGTAACACTATTTCTTAAAAAAAATAAGTCACCTTCACGCAGTAGAAAATGTTTTACAGATCCAGCACCTTCTCTAATTAATCACTTTCAACCCAAAACGCCACCTTCAAGTTCAAAGCTCAAGTGGCTTGTGATAAAGGAGAGAGGAGAATAGAGGAAGAGAGGAGTTTCTGAGTGTAAGTTTTGACTTCAACCTAAATGCTTTTATGCCTCCATGAAGTATAAATATTGGCAGGGAATAAAGAGCTGTAATGGCAATCTACTATTAGATTTGATGCTTCGTCTTCTGTGGCAATTTCCTTCTGAATCCACTTAATCGAATCTGTTTAAATGCTCAATTCCTTATTATTTGCTTCTGTGGACAAGTTAAAAAAAAAAAAATCAACGCGAATTGAGCCCAGCAAATAGAAACATACTAACATCCTTTTGTTAGCAGAGCTATGTTTAATGGTGGGGACAAAGAGAACAGGTAATAAACAGAATCGATCAGTAAAAAAACATAGTTTGTTAGATGGTAATAAGTACAGCAAAATAAAGGGATTGACACTTGGGACTGGTGTGAGGGGGAATTAGGGTGGTCAGGGCAGGCCTCCTTGAGAGGTGACATCAGAGCAAAGACATAAGAGAGGGGAGGGTGGGAACCACGTGGGTACTGGGGAGAAGTGTGTTCCAGGCAGAGGGACCAACCAGTGCCCAGGGGAGTGGGGGTGGGAGCATGTCTGGCATGTGAGAGACACAGCATGCATGGGGACCAGTGTGCCCAGTGAGGCAGGAGGGAAAGTAGGAGGGGGCAAGGCCAGGAGGTAACAGGGCCAGGTCCCGTAGGGCTTGGCGGGCCTCCCTAAGGATTTGGCTTCCCTGGGCACTAAGCACTTGCCTCTGGGCCCCGTTTTGTTTTCCTAGCTGCTTTGTGCCAGAGAGGAAAATGTCATTGTTACTTGCTCTCTGCCACCTAGCAATGCCTGGCAGGTCGTAGGCACTTGAATGATTTGGTGGAGGAGGAGACATGAGCCTGGGTGATGAAAACTTTCTCTGAGTTAGGCGCCACCCCGGCCGCAGAAGTTCAGGGACACAGATGTTGTCCTCTTCCTGTTTCAGGACCCAGTCCAGGACACCACACTGCATTAATACATCTTTATTTTTAAGCAAAAATGATTTCCCGGGTTTGAAAGGAGCTTCCGGCCCCCTGGCTCTCCATCCGCCAAACTGTTCTGAGTCACAGAAGTCATTCTGCTAAGGAAGAGGAGAGGTGTTCCGGTGACACCATCGCCCCACTGTGCATGCACCCGGTCGGGGTGGACAGGCAGAGGTCCTGCTGATCTCCGGAGTAAAGGCCCAAACTGGAAGCACTTCCCTTTTCTGCAGGGGGCCTCTCTCAGATTTCCTCCCCAGGAAGTGCTGGAAAGAAGCAAAGAATCTGTAACTGTCTGCACCAGCAGTCTCTCTGTGAGCTGCAGGGGACAGCGTGTGTCTTTGTGATGCCAGGAATAGGCTGAGCCGGGGAAGGAGGGACAGTGGAGGCAGAGAGAGCGCCCCCCCAACATCTTTCTTCATGCACGGCTGGGTTCAAATCCACCAGGCCTGAGAGGAAAATACACGCTTAAACAGAGTTGCACCGTCTTGGCGTGCTGGAGGAAGGAGGGCAGGGGTGGGGGATGAGGCCGCTGGCCATAGTGGAGTTTAGTCTGCCGTTCTGAGCATCCTGTACTTGCCTTCCTCAGAAACATTCTCACACTGTATTCTAGAATTATACCTCCACCACTAACCTAGTACCTGGCAAGAAGAAAACTGGTATTCGAGAAGTGTTTTTTGTTTTGTTTTTTAATGAAGGAAGGAAGGAATGGATGGACAAATTCAGTTATAAACCACAAATATCTTAACAGTCAGTAAAATACATATCTCCTCACAAGACAAAGAGATGGTAGATGACAGGCATCTGATCAGGGTTCATGACTGTCCTCAGAACGAATGATTTCATTTTCATTTTAGCAGAGTAAAAGCAGCTTCCCGCCTATAAATGACTTGCTCAAGAGACAAGTGACAAAGTCAAGTTCTAGTTCATGGAGACATTACTACGTGTATGTTATGATGTAGAGGAGCCCAGGTTGGATGCTGTATATTCAGTGGGTTTGGGTCATAGTTGAAGAACCGTGACCACAGGGAACCCAAATCTTGTAAAATAGGCAGTAAGCACGCCTGGCCTGTGCCCCGGAAAGAAACATTGTTTCCATTTTATTGGACTGGCGTTATTATACCGGATTGGTCTTGTTCTAGAGGGAGACCCTTTCTCTGTCTTTCAAGTCTCTTTGCTCTACAAACATCCTTGAGTTGGATGCTCTGGTTCCAAGACTTGCAAAAAGGTGAGAGACTCGTGGAGAATGATCACCCAACAAAAATATGTACCTTATTCTGATGTGTGTTGTACTTCAACAAAAAGTTTTTTTAAAGTGGTACCTGAAACCAAACGTTCTGTGGTCAAGTGCATTTGGGAGAATCTGGAGTAAAGGCTCTTCTTTACCATTGGACATACCGGAGTCCTTCATACATGCTATTGTATGAAGGATTCCTCTTCATTCATTCATCTTCAGAAAGGGGACAAAAGCTGCAGCTGCTTCTCAACGTTCATTCAGTGCTTCTCCAGGTCCTCTTACACATACATAGGGATCGCCTGGGGTGTAGTTAAATGAAGATTCTGATTCTGCATTTAGATCTGAGGTGGGGCTCTAGCCTCAGTGTCCCTAATAGTCCTGGCTCACCACCCTTTGAGTAGCCAGGGGCTAGGGAACACTTTTCAAGGAACGTCTTGCAAGACTGGATCCTACCAAATACACTGTGAGAGCACAATCTCAACCCTAGCTCTGCTACTCTACCCAATCTATAGATAATGGGGGGGGGGGGACAACATAACGTTCTTAAAAGCAAAATCACGATGATTTGTAATCCCAGTCACTCGAAGCTGGATAAAAGTAAAACGTAAAAATACTAAAATGCTTAGGAAAGTTCTAAAATGACAGAAGCATTTCCTACAGTGTAGGTAAAAGCCACCAATGAGGATGAATGTAAATTGTAATTGAAAAATAAAATTTAAAAAAAGATTAATTTTCCCATAAACGATAACGTCAAGCACTAGAATCAAGTTAATGTGATTTTGCACAACAGGTGAGACCAAAGCTAAGGAAGGCCTGAACTGACAGGGGCTGGAGACTGTTAAGCTGCTAGTGGAAGTTTTTCTGAGCTTCAGATAAGATGGGTTCGTGAGCCGCCCTGATCCTGATTGGGTATTCGCCACAGATGGGTGCCGTAGACAGAAAGCTGTTCCTGTGTGGCTTCCATGTGGCCCTGGGCAACAGGGCATCAGAAGTGAGGCAGAATGTCTCAGCTACACCTAGTCTAACGCTTATCTTTTTTTTTTTTTTAAACAGTCCTTTACCGTGGCTACACATTAAAATCATCAAACAAGCTTTGGAAACACTTCTCATTCTGGGCTCTTCCAGACCGGTAGACTAAGGATCCCCCAGGACAGGGCCATGCATCAGAGGCTGTAAAAATCCCCCCAGTGATTCTGATGGGAACTGTTACCCTTAAGCTCCTGACAAACTTCAGTGAAGGAAGTGAAAGCCATAACGGAGTATAAACAAAGCATAAATCACCTCAGTGCACCTGCTTCCCTCTCTTCCGCATCTCTGACTCTGCTACTAAGAACCACCACGTTTTGAGAAGAGAGATCAAAAAGAGCATGGTTCATTTCCTTCTAGAAATCACCAAGGGTCTCATCTCTCTGTAGCTCAAGTCTGGCACAAATGATTGGTCCCATTTTGGGGGACTATAAGCACAGAAAACTCACTACATAGGTTTTGGTAGGTTAGTGGACCAGGGGAAAATTAATTAGAGCTCAAATTCATGTTTTCTCTACTTCCCAGCTCTTTGACCAAGTTGGGCAAGTTACTTCGCCCCCAAAATCCTAGTTTGTTCACACGTAAAATGCGGGGGGGTGGTGTTTATAAAGTTCATAGAGTTGTAAGGAACATGAATAGAAGGTCATTCATGAAAAGGACTATACACGATGTGCAGGGTATATATATCAGCCATTTTTATTAGTTCATTATAAAACTTTATTATGTATCTCAATGAGATATGTAAATTGAGAGTAAATGTTTGGAAAACTTTTATATTAATTTGACAGAGAAATTGTAAGTCTATCAAATCTAATAATAATCCTCTTGGGCTTGTATTTTATATCTCTTTTATTTAATTTTTCTAATTCATTTTTATTTCCGTTTATAAAAATATTGGTCTACAGGCTTGTATTTTGCGTCTTTCTACTTAATTTCTCTAATATCCTTTTTAAATTTTATGACAGCATTTTTCCATGATAAATTGGAGATTAAAAGACAAGTTCTCCGCAGAGAGAGTTTGAGGATAACCGGGTTAAAGATAAATTGATGACTACTGTGTCCTAGAAAGTAATAGAAAACCCGTTGTATTTGTTTGCTATGCTATGTAACAAACTACCTAAATTAAATGGCTCAGAATAACACCTATTTATTTTTTCAGTTTCTATGGGTCAAGAGTCTGGACACGGCATGGCTGGGTCCTCTGCCAAGGTCTCACAAGGCTGAAATCAAGGTGTCACAGCCCTCTTAGATCAAGGAGACCTCTTCCTTGAAGAAGTTTCTCGAAGCTATAGGACTGAGGTCCCTATTCCCATGCTAGCTGTCAGGAGGGGCCACTCTTAGCTCCTAGAGGCCACCCACAGTTCCTTTCCACATGTCCCTCTCACAGGCTCTCCCTGCACACATCGGCACACTTCTGCGAGGTCAGCAAGGGACAGTCTCTCACTTCGGTCCACTAAGACAAAGTCTCATATAATGTAATCAAGGGAGGGACATCCTATCATATCTGCCATTCTCTGTTGGCTGAAATCAGGCCACAGGTTGCCCCTGCATTCAAGGGAAGAGGATTATATAAGCGTGTGACTCACTGGGGGTCACCTTGGGGTGTATCCACCGCACCCATCTACAGATAGTCCCTATTTTAATGGGTTGAGCCTTCCAATACATACTAAGCAACCATCACCGCATAAAGTAAACTTGGCGGCGAGAAGCATGCATCCAATTATGAAGAACTAACTAAAAGAATCATAGAGAAGTTGGATAACTCAATGCTCATTTAACATCAGACACAAATAAGCCAGTCTATGAATTAGTCCTGCCAAAGTGCCATGGTACAATTTTCAAACAAAACGCACAAAGAAATGCTACTTTTGATTTCCGCCTTTTGTATTGCTGATGCCTCTGAAAAATTGGTGTATATGGAAACTTTTTTTGCAATTATTTCCCGATGTTTATAGAGTTTGACATAATTGCGCCCTTGAAATGAGATGTTTGATGATGTGAAAGCTAATGACCGTGTGAATGGTGATTCCCAATAAACACCTATTTATCCCCGTAAACTTCCTGAAATACAGGGCCCGGCACAAATCATGCCCCTTTTTTATTACAAAATCTTTTATTACCAAATCATAAGCATGTCATTCTGTAACATAACAATACCACATTTGAGCACACCATAGGACATTTTAGGTGAAATATTCAGATTAAGCTATAAATTAGTATACCCCATATTATTACCCTACCAACCACACTCACGCAGGCCTTACTTCTGCTGGGCCCTGTATAATGCTGTAGCTGTGGAAATTGCTTAATAAACCCTCTTTTAGTCTCGGATAACTTTTGCATACTATGGGTTAATTTATAGAAACTTTTTTTAAAAGCCCAACTTTCTACCTGAGTCTGCTTGAAAAATTCCCAGCTGTTGGAAATGCATCCTTCTACTGGGGCACTCGGCCAGAAATTATCCCCGTGGAGAGCCTTCCTATCTCACCTCTAACAGGCTCACAGAGAGTTTGCCCTTTATACTCCTGTGGGAAAATTTTTCAAGCTCACGTTCCATATAACTATGTAAGGTCCCTAGGCTGAAGGGTTGTTAGTTTGGGGGACGTGAAAAAAAAAAGAAGAATGAGCCGCTGTAAAGCTCAAGGAGACATCTTGGGAAGGGCATGGCGGATAGGTTCTCTTGCAGGGACACCAAGGTAGCAGCAAGTAGTGTCCAGGAGTTGAGAAAGGCACAAAGAAAGGAGGCACCAAAGGCAAATGCACCCTGATTCTTCTACGCTTGCTCTGGTTCTTAGAGTCTGTAAGAAGAAGTGCTCTAGGGCTTCGGGTTACCAGTCTATCGCTTGGTGGCCCCGACAAACTCACGGAAGGCTGGGTTCGACTCTATAGGGAAGTGCTCTCCATGGGAAATACAATGCGAGCCACGAGAGTGAACCATGTATGTCATTTTTAAATTTCCAGTAACCACATGTGAAAAGGTATAAAGAAACAGGTGAAATGAATATATTCTGCTTAACTCAATATATCTAAAATACTATAACTTCGCCCTGTAATCAACAGAAATGACTAGACACTTTATATTCCTTTGTACTAAGTCTTCGAAGTTGGGTTCATGTTGCACTTATCTATTTCGCTTGCAGAATTCTGAACTTGGATTTAACATTTCAGTTGCACGGTAGTCACATGTGTATAATGTATAGAAAAGGGTAGCCACAGTGAGTAGTGTTCTAACAGACCCCCAACTAGATGCCGAACATTCAAGAGCACATGCTGGCAAGGCTGCTGTACCTCTAAAACACTGGAGAATAAATCTGGAACATTCCGCATAATCTTTTATGGAAAAACACAGTCATCAAGTAACTTATTCAGGAAGAAAATTGCCGAAAAGGAAATTAAATATCATCAAAATATAAAGGTGCATTTGTATATGCCTACATGAAATCATTTCTGGGCTCCCAGCCTAGAAATACTGTATTAATTATAGATATATGTTTATGTACACACACACACAATATTCAGATGTCCTTAATTTCACAAGCTATAATTGACTTTAAAAAACTGAAGCAATATTCTCCATCATAGCCCCTGTGTGGTAAGATGACAGTTATTAATGCCCCCATTTTATCATTGTTTTATTTGTTATTTTTACAGAGAGGAAAATGGAGGGAGAAAGAGGGGGAGAGAAACATCAATATGTTGTTGCCTCTTATGTGACCCCCACCCCAGGCATGTGCCCTGACTGGGAATTGAACTGGTGACCCTTTAGTTCACAGGCCAGCACTCATTAATGCCCCCGTTTTATAAGTGGAGAATTTGGCACCGTTCTCTCAGGGGTACATATGGTTTTGGCCTTTGCAATGGACTGGATTTTGTCCATTCAAAATTCATATGTTGAAGCCCTAGCCCCAATGTGACTGTATTTGGAGATAAGACTCTTAGGAGGAAGCCAAGGTTAAATGAGGTCATAAGGATGGCGTCTCCATGTGATAGCACTGGTGGCCTTATGAGGAGTGAAAGAGCTCTCTCTCTTTCTCTCTCCCACCCTCCCTACCACTCATGTGAGGATAAAGCAAGAAGGTGGTGTTTTGCAAGCCAAGAGCAGCACTCTTCCCAGGAACCAAATCAATTGACATCTTGGTCTTGGACTTCCCAGCCTCCAGATCTTTGAGAAAATAAATTTATGCTGTTTAATCTACTCAGTCTGGGGTATTTGTTATGGCAGCCCGAGCAGACTAATACAGCCTCCATTCTTTTTGGAATCAGAATTTAGCATCAGAAGTAGATTTTTTTTAATCCTCACCCAAGGATATGTTTATTGACTTTGGAGAGAGAGAGAGAAACATCAATTGGTTGCCTCCCATATGTACCCCAACCAGGGACTGAGCCTGTAAACTAGGTATGTGCCCTGACCAGGAATTGAACCTGCAACCTTTTGGTGCACAGGACAACACTCCAACCAACTGAGCCACTTGGCCAGGGCCAGAAGTGGATCTTAATGGTGGCTATCTATACATAAACTGAACATCCATCACTAGAATTATTCTGCACAAACTGCTCATTGCTCAATTCCAAGTTATAGAGCTGATTCATCATCAGGAAACTGAAGTCTGCAAAGGCACCTTCATTCTCCAAAAAAGAATGCCTCCCTCCCTCTCCCAGGTGATGCTCCTTCTTGCTCTTCTTTTAAAACCATTGACCTTATTGAAGAGTCATTTGGTGGTAAGGACCCAAAGTCTCTCAAAGTGGTTTAAGAGTAAATGAAGAATTAATTGGAAACAACCATTCAAGTATTTCACGGACCACAGCGGGTCGCACACAGGCCTAGAACAAGAATCCCAGCAGACTCCAGGGAGACTCCCTGTGGGCTGCAGTGTCTCCGCGTTCTCCCCTCTCTCTGTCTGCTCCTTTCTTTTTTCTCTCTGTAACTGATTTTCTCTTTCCTTTTTCCCAGTACACAAATGTGGCCACCCCAGTCACAAAGACTGACCAGACCACTTTGTCCCAAATGCACCTTCCTGGGAGGGGGGATCTGATTGGCCTGCATGATAACACCTTCCTACAACTGACTAGTGTGTAGCTATTAAATATATTCATAGCACTTTTGAAAAAGGGAGAAAATTCATGTCGTAAGAGTGGGAAGTGAAAAGTACTAAAAACCAATTGTATTTATTGTATTAAATGCTTTGAAAAAAAAGACACTAAGAAAATATTCTGCCCTGGCTGGTGTGGCTCAGTGGATTAAGCACTGGCCTGTGAAGCAAAGGGTCGCCAGTTCGATTCCCAGTCAGGGCTCATGCCTGGGTTGCAGGCCAGGTCCCCAGTACGGGGCGCACGAGAAGCCACCACACATTGATGTTTCTCTCCCTTTCTCCCTCCCTTCCCCTCTGTCTAAAAATAAATTTTAAAAATCTTTTTAAATACATTTTTTTAAAAAAGAAAATATTCTAAAGTATAATAGGGTGTTTCAGTTATTACTTGCTGCCTAATAACAAACTCTGCAACATTTAGTGCCATAAAACAATCATTATTTCTTATTTCTCGTGATTCAGCGAGTAGACCAGTCCTATCTTGGTAGTTTTTTGCACCGTGTGACATGAGCTGAGGCCACTAATTCAACTGCGCTGAGCTGGTAGCTGGACTAGGCTGGAAGCTCCGGGAAGGCTTTCCTCGGACGTCAGACACCTTGGTTCTCCTCTATGTGGCCTCTTCACACTGCTAGCTTGGGCTTCCTCACAACATGGAGTTGCTCCATAGTCAGTCTTTTAACATGACAGCTGGTTTCCCGAGGGAAAAAGGAAGTTGCCAAACCTTTTGAAGTCCAGACCTAGAATTGGCATCATATCACTTCTGCAGACGTCTAGTGGTCAAAGCAATTCAGGACATCAGCCCAGGTTCTAGGGGAGGTAGACTCCACCTCCAGACAGGGGGAGATACATTCGCATACAGGGAAAGAAGGAACTCACAACCAACATCTTGGAAGACTGTCACTTCAGGCTAAGCATCTCGGTGTTTGGAATTATAAGAGAATGGGTATTTTTCCTGCTCCTTTCTATTTTTCCAGACTTCCAAATTCTTCGATGAAAGCCATTTTAACAATAATAATAATTTTTAAATGGTGCTAAGTTTGTGACAATAATTTAGTAGGTGGCGCCTAGTTGAATGTCTAGAATAAATAAATCAAAGAAAGATGTTTTACACATTTAAAAATATGACACATGCTGAGAAATTATGTCAACAAAAAATTCTTGGCTTTGCCTCTCTCCGGAGTAATAAAACTTGCTACAATGGCAGCTGAAGTATAAGGGGAAAAGATATATTTCTCGTTGTTGACTAAAAATAACCTTCCGCCTGCCTAAGCACTCAGCTTCTTTGTATTTGTATCGGGGCTATGGTGTGTGTCCTTGAGAACAGACTTCCCAGCCCAGTGGCTGCGAGCTTTCTTCTATGTAAGACCTCGTCAGATGAGCTCCTGTCCTCCAAATGACTTCCGTATGCAGGTGATATTGTGCCTTCCCTCACATTCCCAGCTCTGTCTTCCACCAGCCTCTTTGCCGTGGACCTCGGACCTCATCTATCATCTCTCTGTTCCTTCAGGAAATGCCTTTGCCTTGGCTCAAACTGTTGCAAATGACAGGATTGCCTTCCATCCTGTCTGCCTCCCTCCAGAATAGGTCCAGCACTCTTTCTCCCAGAAGTCTCCCCTGATTTTCCGGTCAAATTTATCTTCCTCACCCCTATCCCCCCAGACTTTGCTCCACAATTCTGCCCTCAAGGCTCACTGGAAATAGAAAGAGGATGAAATTCTAAATCCTTGCTCTTGGAGAGCGCTCAGCCTGCGGTAGACATGCGACATACTATGGTGATGGCCTCCACAGAGCTGTTTGGGGAAGTATGAGTGCCAAGAGGAGGGGGCTTAAGTCCAGGACAGCATGCCAGGAAGACAGTCCAGCAAAAGTGCCAGCACAGAGGCAGGAGAGCACATGGAGCATGAGGGGACAGCACATGAAGTGGTTTTATGAGGTCACAGTCCCACCACAGGTGGTACCAGGTTAGAGGAGGATGCATTGGTTATCAGTGTGGCACAAAGGCCTCTGGGAAGTGGAGTCTCATCCCTGTGACTGCCAGCCCACCTGGGGCTGATGCTGAGAGGGGTGACGTACGGGACAAATTATACCCAAGGTGAGCCCTGGGGGTTGCTGAAACCCAAGGGGTCATGAGCCTTGTTCTGCTTGTTCTCTCTCATTCTCTTGCAAGAGTAGAGTTTCCCAGAGACTACAGGACAGATGTCAACAGACGACACAGAACATGAATGAACCAACCCAGCTGTCTTCCATTAGGTCAGTCATTAAAGAGATTTGCAGCAATATAAACACATTGTCACTTTTCTCGTTACATGTTTGGGGTTTAGGGAAATATAGTGTGCATTTTTTTAATAAAAAATATATCACATGAACACACAATGGGCTTGTGGTTGTATTTAAATAAGTGAATAAAGACATATTTAAAAATTTTTCAGGTTTAATTTCTGCTCCGGTAAATTTTGAGAGATTCGGCCCACATAAAGAAAAGTCCTGTGAAGCCCTCAATAAATTCCAAGAGCACAAAGGGGGCCTGAGACCAAAACCTTGGGAATTTCTGGAATGGGCAGCCCTGCAGCTGGTTTCCCTTGGTCCAAATCCTGGCTCCTCTAGTTACTGGCTGTGTGGCCTCAGATGAGGTTCCAAACTTCTCTGTGCCTGTTTCTCCATCTGTAATACTAGGAAAACAGTAATAAGGGCCACCGTGAGGATTCAAGAGTTCAAGGGGAAGCCACTTTGGAAAGGTGCCTGATGCGTAGTTAGTGGTCGGTAAGCATCAGGTACTGTTAACTCAGACTCGCAGAAGCCTTTGTGTGCACCAGGCACTGTGCTAACCTCCAGTGACACAGAGATGACCAGTTCAAGGTCACAGTCCTCAAGGGAGCCACTGCAGGGATCAAGAGCCCCAAAGAAACAAGTCATTTGTGTGCAGACTTGGCCAAGTTCTGTGGGACTACGGGGTCAGGACTTTCGGAAAAGGAATTTAAACATTTCACTCCAGTGAGAAGCAGCTGAGACAAATCCCTTAATGAGTGCAGAATGTTCCGAACTGACATATTTGTGAAGAACGTTTATAGAGCTGAGACTTAATGAAAGCAAGGCTGGCTGGGAGTCCGGTGACCAGGGTCACTCCCTTCCTGACGTTGTAGCTTTGCTTCGGCAACCTAATAAACAGCAAACATCTGCCGTGTTCCTGGTGCTAGGACAGAGGTTCATCAAGATGATTAAGATATACTCCCTGCCTGGAATGGAAGTCCCAGAACTGAGAGGAACACAGCGTGACCGTTATTATGCACCATGAAAAATACATGAAAACATGAGGTGAAGCCGCTTAACCTCTCAGATCCATCCCCTCAAAAGCACGCAGCACTGCGCAACCGAAGACGTTTCTTCCTGATCTAAGACCCTAATAGTCTACTCAAGTGTTGTCAGTGCTCTCAGAAATTGTATTTGTATGTTGCGGATCGTATGTCATTGTCATTAACCTCAGGGAAGAGGCTGTGCTGTGGTGAGCGGTAATATTCCCAGTTTATCAAATGGAGAAACCAAGACCTTGGGAAGGTTCGAATCCTGCCCATGGGGAGTCCTGGCTCAAGAAATAGACAGACTCAAAGGTACAGAGGTCTGGGGGCCTCTTCAGAGTTCATGGAAAGATGTTCGTCAACATGAGATGAATTTTGCAACTTCCTGTTTGGGATAAGTTAAACTTACCTGACTAGTTATTGCTAACAATTTCCCCGGCCCTTATACCACGTTTTTCTCCTTTGCATATTTTCCGTCTTGAGATAAAAATCACATAGATGCACTACACTATCTAACACAATGTTATTGCCTGAGGTATTTAGTTCATTTCTTCAGATAACCACAAACACGAAGTTTTTTCTCTTAGCATAACCTCAAATATAAGGGGTACACAATTAAGTACAATAGCATTCAATTTCATTTGAGAATTTGGACTTTTCCATCCCATATCTTGTGATAGCATTGTTGTAATTATCTGAAATTAACGAACATCTACAGAACTATGGCAGAACTTGATTTTCTTTCTTCCCTATATGCAGAACCACGCCTGAGCTATCACTTCTACTTGTATAGAAAACATTGATTCTAATTACTTCGGTATCATATTTCCAGTTTAAATGTCCATACGCTAGCGGGAAGCATTTTCCTAATGTAATGCTTTGAGAATCAGCCAAAACTAAGAGAAATTTAGGTCAATTGAAGTGGAAGAGAGAGGCTCACCGTAGGTTTTGAGGCTGTCATTTTCCTTTTATGAAATAAAATCTATAAAATTCAGGGAGGCCTGTTTGGGATGCAGTCCTAGCCCCTAGATCGTTACCGACTCTACTCCATGACCTGCATAAGGCCTTTTACCATTCATCACCCTTACTTCTCCATCCCTAAGTAGTCAACATTATCCTTGATCACCAATGGCCTACATTTTTTAAATTACTAATAGATTCTTAAAAATCTTTAACTGGGGAGTACTCAATTTTTACAAGTGTGATTACATTTCCACCTAAATTATATATCATCATCCTGGAATGACGAGTTCTACATAATCAAATTTTCCAGAATTCTAAGTTTTGGGGTGTTTTTTTTTGTTTTTTTTGCCTCTGTCACGGTGCCTGTGCCTGCTCATTCCCCTTGTTCTTACAAATTGCTTCTAATCAGCTGCTTCTCGTTTTCAGTGGCCCAAGCAATCAGATAATCAGTCTTCTTGGAATTATGCAGAAAACAAGGGCAACCGAAGTCCGAGTCAGGCCTGAGCTGCAGTCAGCATGGAGGAGGACACACAGGCTATTTTATCCTCGGGGTTAGTCACCGCACACGCGTAGATAATCACAGTGGCCAGTGTCACCACGTCCATATCAATAAATCATCTGATTCATTCTGCAAAGACTTACTGAACCAAGAGCACGGGGTCACATAGACTCACAGGCTGCTCAGGCTAGCAGACCCTTTCACCTTTTCCTTGGATGACTCATGCCAAATTTTCTGTGTAGGGCTCAAGATATAACCCCCGAACCTCACACAAAGTCACATCAAGGGTCTGTCTTCCTAAGAGAGCAAACTTGATGACACCATGCAGGGTGCCTATCTGGGAAGGGAGCGCCCTGGGCAGCTGAGGCAGAAGGTGAGGGTGCGGGAGCATCTGTTACGGGGGAGGGGCGGATCCTGGGTTTGAGGTATGAGGCCACAGTTCCCAAACTTCAAAAGGCATCAACATCCCTTGGGTTGCTTGGTAAAAATACAGTTTCCTGGGCCCCACTCATCAAAATTCAGATTCAGAAGATCTGGGGTTCAGTCAGGAAACTGTGATTTTAATTCCTACTCTGGGCGCTCCTGAGAGCAGAGGTCTGAGGCCCACTCTGGGAGTCAGGTTTAGAGCGGTGAAACTGATCACAGGGTGCACAAAACATGCAAACAAAGGTGCTAATGGTCGGGCCACCCCGGGAAAGGAGGGAGAAGCCCTCGTTCTGATTCGGAGCATTATTTGTACAAAAGCCAGGAGAATTTGCTTGCTAGAAAAAAGAAAACACATCAAAGATAGAATAAAGAACATGCAAATATGGAGTATTTAAATTTCTGATAACCTCATTTAACAAAAAAAAAATTCTGGCAACAAATATAGCTACCAGATTCACTTCCAGATTTGAAATGACACCAGAAAGGGTCTGCACGCCATCTGGGTGATGGAGTTAAAAAAATAATAACAAATATCTCAAAGGGACAGACTTTTTGTGAGGCTTTAACACATTAAAAGCACAAAGGATGAACATGAATGAATAGTTCAGTCCCTTTGATATGGGCACATTCAATGTAACACACTTTAATTCAGGAGGTTCTTAGTTCAGAGATAACTCTCATACAGCGTTATCTCCCTGCGGGGACCCTCGCCCATCTCCCAGCGCCCCTGCCCTCTGTCTTCTGGAGCTCTGACCGTCCAGGACCCACCCAGCTTCCATCATGGGCAGAGCCCCCCTTATCCCTCCCACCTTCACCTCATTCAAACTCCCATCCCCTCAGAACTACTCTGGCAAAGGACCGGGAAAAGAGTATTTGATGAACATCCCCCCACGCTATGCGCTGACCCTCCGCAAAATGGGAAAAGCAAGCGATTTGTTAATCCAAAGGAACAGTAATTGATAATTACTTTACATTTTATGAAAGGGGCCTCTTCTCCCAGGGGCTCAAATTGCCTGGCCTAGAGGTGGTTTGCTCTGTCTGGCAAGATAAGGCTAGTTCTACCTAATAGTCACCAACACCTATTGTCCACTCTGTGCCAAGCGCTATTCTAAAACCCGCCAGCACACTGACTCGTGTAATTTTCACAACAATCCTAAAGGGGCACAATTATTGTCCTGGATTTATGCCTGAGGCAACTGAGGTATAACTTGCCTTACTAAGGCTAGCAGGGCTCCTAAGTGGTGGAGTCAGAATTCAATTCCAGGTGGTCTGGCCCCAGTTGCATCTCCGCCCCACCCACAAAACTGGAAGCAGCGCTGGACTCTTCCAAATCAGTTACAGCTGATTTTCTATGCAGGTGAGAATTATGAACCGCCAGTTTCCCTAGACAGCCCTGAGTATTTTCCTTAGACATGAAAAAGAATCACTTTGATTTGCCAATCCGCCCAAGCTCATCTCTACCAGCCATACATCAACATCCCCAAAGCGGTCTTTAAACCGCCCCCGCTCTCTTCTGGATGGCCCCAGATCTCAGCCTCAGAATAAAGGTTCTAAGAGTCGCTCTGTGCAGCCTCAAGCTAAATTTTGGTTATGTTTCTCAGGCTACGAAAAGCTAAGGCCGACAGATAATGACGCATTATTCACTGGACCCCCACGGGTGTTCCTCTGTTTCCGGGCAGCCTCCGCTTTCCCCCTGTCTCCTTCTCACTGAGCATGTCCGTGCCCATGAGGCTTTAATAAGGGACATGCTGCTGGCCCTGAGCAGCGGGGCTGAGGTGGGGCTGCAGTGACGCAGATGGCCTAAGTAAGGAGCATGCTGGCCATCAGCAAGATGAAAGGCTTCCACAAGTCATGGAGTCCCAGCCTTCAGTTGGGCTACAGCTGGTCCAGATGAGCAGGGAGCAGATAATCACAGTGGCCCGACACAAGCAAGGCTGCTTAGCAGCTGAGTTGAAGCGCGCAAAACTTAGGATGTCTCTGAAGTTGTCAACACCACCTAGCCCAGAGCACAGATAATATTCTACTTCCTCTATTCTCAGCTCTTTATGTTCTCTCCAAAGCAAGACACTCTGTGGGCACAAGGCTGGGAACGGATTTTTAAATCAATGCCACTGATGCGCAATGGTGTTTTGGTCTATGCTTTTATTTTAGAGAATTTTAACTTATACAAAAGGAGCCAGAATAACGTAACGAAGCCCCAGGACCATCAGCCGGCTCCAACAACAATCACCCCTTGGCCAATCTTTCCACTCCCAGATCCTCTGCCGCCCCTACCAGAAGTCATATTAGAGCATCCAAACCCATTTTAGCGCATATTTCTAAAACAGTGGTTCTCAACAGCGGGGTGAAGTTACCCATCCCCCTCACCCCTGTCCCAGGGGCACCTGGCAAAGTCTGGAAACCTATGTGGTTGTCACAACTGGGAAAGGGGTACTATTGGTATCTAGTAGTTAGAGACCAGGGATGCTGCTAAACCTCCTACAGTGGAAGGATAGCATCCCCCATCCTAATAAAGGATGATCCCAAAATGCTGAGGTAGAGAAATGCTGCTTTAAAAGATAAAGATTTTTAAAAACATGAATAAACACGATGCCATTATCACATCTGAAAATATTAATTACTATTATATTTTAATAAAGGTTGATGTTCCTAGAACAAGGCTTGGGCCTTTCATGCTTGGGGTTTTTATTATAAAAAAAATCTCCAGGAGATGTGTATAAAGGTCTTAAAGTAGCTTATAACAATGAACTCACCAGGTATCGGTGAACTCATCTATCATGAAGCTACTCCAAGATCAATTATGATTCTCATTTTCAGATACAGCCAGTGAGAGAGGGAGTTTCATTCTATAATGTTCCCATGAGTCCCGTTCTCTGTCAGTTCCCACTTCGGTTTGTGGAATTTTTTAAATTCATAGAAGATGACTGTCGAAGAAATCAAAGATCATCTGGCCAACATTTAGCTTTTCAGATAAGGCCCAGAGATCTCTACTTTCCAAAACAAAAAGCAAACAAAAAAAACCACACAGAGCCGGATTAATGTAAGTTTTTATATAATTCACTAAAGTATTTCTATTCCTTTTCAGGTTTTTTCAGAAAAGAGATGTGCAGCCCTGGCTGATGTGGCTCAGCGGATTGAGCACCGGCCTGCAAAGCTCAGGGTCATGGGTTCGATTCCCAGTCAGAGCACATGCCTGGTTGCGGTCCAGGTCTCCAGCTGGGGGCGTGCAACGTGCAACCCATTGATGTATCTCTCACACATTGATGTTTCCAATGTTTCCCCCCTTTCTTTCTCCCTTCCCCTCTCTCTTAAAAAAAAACAAACAAACTACAAACTATAAAACTATTAAAAATAATTTGCTACTTGCACATTTCTGGGATACTAAGAACAAATATTACAAATATGGGTACTTTTTTTCACTCAAAATCCAGGGACTTATTTCCATTTGGGACAATGAGTAATGTACACATGAAGACCCAGGATTGAGCAGGAGGGACCCGCTGGCTGGAGGAATGATCTGTGGTGGCGAGCAGGGGCTTGATGAGCAGGAAAATCAAGGGGGAAAGTTTAGTCCTCGTTCCAGTGAGTAATGTGGAACTCTTGAATGCAGCTGAGGAAGCAAGTGGGAATGGCGAGGTTAGTGTTTGGACAGGGAGGGGGTTAACAAAAAGGTGTGTCCAAAAAAGTGAACACAATGGGAGGAATAATTCCTGCTACATAAAGGTTCTTTAATTAAATGCCACCCTATATGGAAAAGCATTCCGAAAGCCACAAGCGCTAGGTGACTATGAAGCATTATTGTTGTTGCAGAGAATCCCTAAAAACAGTGACAACAGCCAAGGGATGAGGGATAGAGGAGATTGCGAGGAGCTAACATGTTGCTCTTAAGGAGGCACAATAAAGATAATCATAAATAAATTATAATGTCATTCCAGAAACAGAAGTGGAGACCTCACAGTCGTGATCAGTTCTCATTTCTCACTCTCTCTCTCTCTCTCTCTCTCTCTCTTTCTCTCAGTTATGAAGCATTGAATTCTCTGTTTAAAAACAATTCCCCATTGTTTGCATCTCTGTAGGAGATTTCCTAAAGAGAAAGCCAAAGGTATCAGATAATTACCTCTCCCAAAGTTCTCTGGGACTGGGACTGCAGCACCTGATCTAGGCTCACCTGGACTTTGAGTCTGGAGAGAAGCAGCCATGAGACATTCTTGGAGGCAGTGGTGGACTGAGAAGTCCAAAGTTTTCGGGAGGTCCAGGAGCAGTGGCAGCAGCGAGGCCCTACCCAGAGCGCGGCATGAGCTCAGCCTTTTCCTCGGCTATGAGAAAAGACCACCATGGGTTCTTGTTTATTTTCCAAGCCTGATCGCTCAGTTTTCGGATGATTATATGAACTTCCCTGTCCTTCTCATTAATTCCTTTTTTGCTTGAGTTATCCAAAGTTGGATTCTATATTTTATAAACAACAATTGTGATGTCCTATATCATCACAGAAAGACCATTCAATGGATGCTTGGAATCGCCTGAGTTCTGAGGAATAATAAATAATTTAGGGAAAAGGTTTGCATGAGTATTTGTAAAATTAGTGACAAGGCTTACTATCCCATATCTATATGCCAAATAAGCAAATTCACACTAGTTTTCTAAATTGCAATCTTAAGCATTTATCTTGTGTTTTCTATGTTCCCCAAATCATCAAGCCACATCTTCACAATCGAAGTTCAGTGTATATGTGAAGAGCATCCCATAATCCAGTGCAGGGATAAAATCCAGAATAATCATAGCATGTAGTTTGCCACTGAGGGCTCTAAACACAAAATGAGTGCTAATCGGATCACAGACTATGGGGGGGGGGGCGGGGGGGGAGAGGGAGAGAGAGGGAGAGAGGGGGAGAGAGAGAGAGAGAGAGAGAGAGAGGGAGGACAGGCTCTATTCCAAACTCTGCCAGCGACACCTGTGCTAACACAAGTGCCCGACCTTCCTAAACATTAGCATTGGCTTTCCCGCCAACATGAAACATGCACATCTCAGGATTTTAAAATACACTTTAATTGATCCAGGTTCTTTTCCCTAGGAATTTGCAAAACTGAATGATCATATTAAAAAAAATACCATGTTTATACCAGCAGAGAAAAGCTAGAATCAACATAAATAGCCACCAGGAGGGACCTGGTTAAAATATGCCACCTCCATACGCAATAAGGCGAACGGAACATGATACGCCACAGGGGCGCCCAAGGCTCGTCACCAGGCTCGATAAAAGGCAACTGCAGATGTGTGCTATGATCCCATGGACTTGAAAACATAGAAATATCAATCGATATGTTTCCACTCACGAGCTTACTACAGAGGAAACCAACTGATGTCAGTTACATATTTATAAGTGGAGTAAAAGAATATTTTGAAAGCTCATGTAAGGTAGTGTTAATATGCCCCTGAGGAATGGACCGAGAAAGGGTGAACTGCCGTTTCTTCATCCCGAGGCCATATTATTTTTAGAATTATAAAAAGAGATAATCAAAAATGCTATGATTGCACTAAGTAGAAAACTTTGATTTGAGTCTGTGGACTACTCAGGAAACTCTTCCCCGTTAGTCATTATTACTTATAATTAATGTGATGAATGGATTGCTGATTTACAGCAATGCTGATTTGAAATGCCTTATAATTCTGATTTTGGGGGGCTAAGCCATAACCTGTTGGCTGTTATGATGTTTGAAGATTCCCTCAGTAATTGCTATGATGAATGTGCATAGCCAGTTCATCTCTGTGTCTCAGTTTCTTTTGTGTTGATGAGCTTACGTGGGTTCAAAGTTCAAGTGTGTTCATGAACTCTGACCCACCTGAAATCTGAACAGCGTAAGCTGGTGATCCAGAGACAGCTCAATGCTAAACACTGATTAAGTCTAAACGACTATCAATCAGTTATTTAAAATCTGATTGACAGGAACAGCAAACTCCTATAAACAGAACACATTTAAAAAGAGAATATTTCTTAGAGGCTAAACACCAAACTAAGAAAATAGGCTGAAAAGTGCCTTTAGATGCCTACCTTACATTAAATTTTAAAGAATAGAACCTACACAGGGGATAAATACAAGTTTCTATAACAGCACTAGCCAATAGAACTTTCTAGGATGATGAAAATGTTCCGTTTCTGTGTTGCCCAATGTGGCTAGTGCACCTGAAGAGCTACATTTCTAATTTAATTTAAATTTAGTTACATGCAGCTAGTGGCTATCAGATTGGACAGTGCATCTCTAGAGTGTTTCTCAAACTCTCTGAGGAAAAGGGTGAGTTACTTTACATTTCAAAAACGTTATGGACTGATAGCTTTGTAAAATGCAATAAAAATTATTCCAAAGATGAAATGAGAAAAAAAACAAAGACGTAAACTGCCACCTCATTTTTTTAAGAGTGGAATAACGGGGGAAGCAGGGGGAGGGACGCCAAGGAACATGTCTAAAGGACCCATGGACAAAGCCAAAGGGGGGAAGGACTGAGGCTGGGAGGTGGGGGAGGGCGGGGCAGGAGACAGTGGCGGTGGGAAAATGGAGACAACTGTACTGGAACAATAAAAAAAGAAAGAAAGAAAAAGAGTAGAATCAACAGACATAAAATTACTCTGTCAAAATTACTGTAAAAATTTCTAAACACTCTCAGTTTCTGTATTGCATGTCATCATGTACCAATGCAAATAGTTTGTAGGGCCATACTTTGACCTATGTATAGGATTCTCTTTGCCTACCATGCCTGAGAATCCTTCCTAAAACAAAGAAACAAAAAATTCTGAGATGGCCTGGATAGTTATAGAAAAATCTTCATTACGATGTCACCGGGGGCCTACAAACGATTACCCACATTCTGGTTGAAAGATATCTAGCAAGGTATGAAGACGGTGATCACCGTAACAATGGCAGTCACTCCATTTCAGCTCAAGGACTTTCAGATTATGTCACCAGGTTGCAGAGGGAGCTGGCCTTTTCATGGGTTGTACACCTTTACCTTAAGTTAAGAGGACTAGAAAGCTCGACCTTTCTCTGAGTCTCCCTGTGTGACATCACGGGCTCCAGATCTGGTTTCTGAGGTGTACAGATCGTGACAGTCCACCTAGACAGGGCTAACCAGGCCCAAGCCAAAGCTTCTTCCCTACGAGACTCAGGAGTGACATATTACAGAAGTGCCATGTAGCCTAGGCAAGTCATTTTGGCTCAGAGGCGATAGCTTTCCAATCCTCTGTGGATATTTGTCTGTGTCTGTGGATATTTGTTCAAGCCTCCCGAATTTAAATTCAGGTGATACGGTCACTATATGCAAAATGGTTCATGAGGGAAACCTCCAAATCCCAAGGAGACTCCAGGAACCATTATCATCTTTAACAGTCTAGTTGTCGCTTGTGGTGACCAGAGGTCAAACCATTTGACAGTCAAGCCTATTAAGGGTGCCTGCGTCTGGACCCAAAGCTCAGGGCGGTGGGTCCATTTCATAGGTTTTTTAGCAGTTTGAATGCACATAAAGTGATCTTGGGAGCACCTCTAGTCGGCAAGTCTTCCAATCCTTCCATGCCTGCCCTATATACATACTATACTGAAAGATGTTATCAAAATCTACTGTGCCGGCAGGCCCACCTCAGGAAAAAACTACCCTCTTGGACATTGCTTGGAAGAACTTTCACCCATGCCAAAGCTGAAGGTATGAATGTACGTGGAAATACCAAGCTAGGTGCTCTGAGAATGTGGCTTTGGCCTTGAAGCTACCATTACAGGGGCTACACAGTCCCAGTGCCATGATTTAAAAAGAGTGTGGGAGGCATGTGCGGGTGAGCAGGAGGGAGAAGGTAGGGGAAGTAGATTATAGCACCAGTAACAGGCACCTTTTCATGTCCAAATGGGGTGAATGAGAGGAATTTTGATGCCGACACACACACACAGATGATATAGACAGATACATAGGTATATTTATATTTACACTGAAAAATCAGTACAAATATTTTTCCTTTCTCAAAACCGTTGTTCCCCCATTTTTGTGGCCAATTACAAGCTCGAAAACTATCCTCGTGCTGCCAATCGTTTCTAATTTCTCTGTAATGAGTCACTTGGATCAACAAAGAGGAAACCGGGAAGTTTAACTGGATTTTCAGCAGGAATCTTAAGAGCGTAACCCAAAGAGAGCGGGAGCAGGGAGGAGATCACAATGGAGAGGGGCTTTGACCCCTCGGCGTCAAACAGTAAAGCGCACAAAGGCACTTGGAGCTGGTCTCGCTCTGGCAAACAGCCATTTTTGCCTTTGAAGGTCTCAGTGACATTGTCGAAATACATCTTCAAAAACAGGAAACTGTGATTTTTATTTTCTGGCAACCTCACCCTTTCTTGTGAACTGCTAACCTGACCATAGGCTATTAACTTTGATTCCCTCTACAGAATGGAGGCAGAAACAGAAATACTTCCCTTTCACTCAGATCTCCACGTGTTCAGATGTCGCTATGAAGCTAAGCCACTCCTGCTCCTAAATGTATCCAACAAAACTTCCTGATGGGAGTTGAGGCCCGTACAGAGGACGGAGGTACAGTCAGTTACTTTAGGTTCATAGCTAGAACAGGAAAGGGGGTCCACCCCGACAAGGGTAGAAACTCAGCGTGTGCTGAGGGCTATCCAAGATAATTAGCCATCGCAGGAGCCTAATCAAACAGTGACCATGTACTAGCACTACTGACATGGGGCCAGAGGATTCTTTGAGGTAGGGGTTGGCCTGTGCACTGTAACATGATTAACAGAATCCCTGGTCTCTATGCACTAGATGTCCCCATTCCGAGATGTGACAACCAAACCAGCCCCTGGACACTGCCAACTGTCCCCTGCAGGGCAAGATCGGCCCCAGTTGAGAACCACTGACTTAGTTGAGAAGCTTCTGCCCTGGAGACTACCTCGTCACCCCTAATCCCCCAACCCAGGTGTTCTTGGTGCTGCCTGCGCATTTCTATCACTGGGGAGACGTTAATGTCCTGAGGCCCAGGTCACCCACATCCCAGCGCAGTTCATCAGACACTCGGTGAGTAGGACGGAGGCGGCAGAGGGCTTCGGGATTCCCCGGTGACTCCAGGGGATGGATGCCAGCCTGGGGAACCTCTGCTCCAAGCAGACGAGTGATTCTGAGGCCTGGGCAGGTTGGTTTTGCTGTTTGACGGGAAGGCCCGACGAGCCCGGGTCTCTGCGTATACCTGGGATTCGTCCACGTACAAAGGCAGCAGGAATATTAAGAGCATTTGCTGACGGCCCGCCACAGGCCAGCTGCGGCAGTGAGTGCTGGAGAAACAAAACTGACCTAGGCTCTGTTCTTGCCCTGCAGGGAATTACAATCTAGTTGGAGACACTCCTGGAAACCGCACTGAGAAGGCCCTGATAGCGTCTGCACAGGGGAGAGCACAGAAGAAGGGCATTAATGGGGGTGGGGAAGGGGCGGGGAGTAGATGAGAGGGGGCTTTCTGAAAGACAGGAATGCTTGCATTTGTTCTTAAACAGCCAGAGCCTAAAATTAAGTGCTGCAGTCAAGTGAAAACTTTTGCCAACAGTCTAAGAATTGGAGAAACTTCTGAAATGTACATAAACCCGAAGCACACAAGCGTCTAGAGGAGTACTGGCAGGGAAACCTCCATTTGAGAAATGAGCAATGTTTGACTGGCCATCGGAGCCGAAGTCACTGATTCGGATGACAGACTGGATATTCCCAGTCCTCAGCCCAATAGCCAATCTTAGATCTCTACACATTTTCGAAATTATGGCTAGATTTTTTTCCTAGCATTTTATTATTAAAAATTTCAAACATAATGCGAAGTGAAAAGAATGTTATAAAAACCACGTGGGTTCCCACCACTTAGATTTCACCACTGACATTTTGCTGTACTTGCCTATCCACCCATTTGTCCCTCTGTCTGTTTACTAAGCCACGTGGTACACTTCTATGAGTCAGTTCTCAGTGAGAGCAATAAAAGAGTGAACATTTAAAAGCCTTTCCTACATTTGTTAGTAAGCACTAGTATTACTTGTTGGCCAGTTCATGTAACTGGAGGGTGGAGTACAGTATTGGGAGTGGGAGGCGTCTGGCCTTAAGTCCTTAGAAACCAAACCTCTAAATTTTTGTATCTATTGTATTAACTCTTGAGAAATAGCCTTTAAATTTGCATAAACATTTCCTGTGGTCTTTGAAGATAACATCTAGTTGAAAAAAAAAAAAACACCAAACACCCTGAAGTGACCATATTCGCCCTGAACGCTTTGGTTATTTCACAAAACCTGTGTGAAAAATGCATTTTCAAGTCTTTCTGCTTCCTCAACCCAGAATTGCCTCAAATAGACTTCCTGCAGTTACAAAGTCTTGAAGATTTGCATATTGAGTTGTTTCTTTTTGAGACATCTCACAAATACTCCAGCTGGGAAAAGTGATAAATTGCCCCATCTAAGAGTTGAGAAGAAGCATTTCTTCAGAGTTTTTAACTTGGACACTTTGTGTTCACAAAAGAATGCCTTGTGCCTCTTAAACACTGCAGGCTCTTCTTTGGTTTGTTTCTAGGTGGCTTTGCCAAAGTAGTTCTGTAATTCTCATTTGTCTCCACCTGACATTTCATCCTGCTTTGTGACGGAAAATTGTTCCTTGATTTGACATTCTTTTAAAGAAAAATGAGACAGCATTGAATTCTTAGCTGAAGACTGCTACTCGGTGTGTGTGTTTTTCCGATTACAGAGCAGGCCTGGAATAGCGCTTTCGGCTGAACTCCTTGATGAGGCATTTGTAAATTGCTTTTATCCAGATGGGATATAAAGTAGTAAGACTGGTTGCACAAAGCACTCATCAAGATTTGTCTTCTTTCCTAACTGTTACACAGTTTGAGCTTGAAATAGAGGGAAACCTGAGGCAATTATGGTTTAGAATTGTCCAAGATGTCTCATTTGCTAATTTGGGTGCCAAGTGGATGGTGGGGAGGGGGGCGGGGGGGGGATGGTGACAGCTGGCGGTATTTAGAGTCAGGAATTAGGGGTTCCCTTTGGGTTACTGAGAATTCCTGAATATAAAGGTGGGCTGACTCTCGACTGGTCTCGCTCAGTGGGTTGGGCGTTGTCACACAAAGCGAAAGGTCACCAGTTCGATTCCTACTCAGGGCACGTGACTGGGCTGCGGGTTCATTTCCCAAAGAAGCAACAGATCGATGTTTCTCTCTCACATCAATGTTTCTGTCGCTCTCTTTCTCCCTGTCTTCTCCTTTCTCTAAAAATAAATAAAATCTTTAAAACTATAACACAAAAATAAAGTTGGGCTGACTTGTTGGGAGAAGATGGCTTCCAACCTGGCAAAGGAAATAAGTGGTCCTATCAACACAGATATTGACATTCAGGTGTGACGACTGAGCTTCAGGCTGGAACAGCGCTTCCCAGGGCACACTTGTGTCTGAGCCTAAGCCAGGAGCCCATGGCAGAGTGGGGGGAGTTGTCCAAGAGGAACAAGGGGGTTAAGGGTGTTGGCTGTGTGGAGTAGACTGCAAGGAAATAGGCCCAGGGACCGTCTTGGGTACCCACAGGGAGCTGGAGACAGGGCTGAAGACGTGATCCTTCCTGATCTCTGTGGGATCTACGATCCCTCAAGTTTCTGCACCCACCATTTTGGGCAGAACAAACACTTTGCCCAGATTTAAACCCATCTTTAGCATTGATGGTCTGTCCAGAAGGTGGAAGAAGTCTTAAGGAGTTTCCTAGCAGAGGAAATGGGCCTGTGGCTATAGCTAAAGGAACTCAGGTGGGCTGTTCTTCCTGCACGATGCAATATGTGGGGCGTGGTCAGCTCCAGGGAGGGGGCGGGCAAGGGGCCAGCACCCATGTGGGGAGGGGCCTGCACAGCGGAAGAGCCGGTAGCAGAGCTGTGCTAAAGGAGACAGGACACAAAGAGGGTGTGCTTTGGATGTCGCTGTTCATGGTTTCTCGTTCTTTGTTTCTTCTGGAAGCAACATAGTTCATATGACAATGAGCTCAGTGCCGGGGTGGGGTTAGCCCAAGTTGTAGGAAGACACAGGGTAGGTCTTCTGGAATATTCTACCTGCCCCAAGACCATCCGAGCCATTTGTTAGACAAATCTTTAACTTTGTAGCTTCACTGGAGCCTCTTCCCTGGTACTCAAGCCCAACAAAATCTGGTCAATCATTCCTAAAAGTAGAGAATTTCAAAAATGGAGAACTAATGCATCCTTAAAGATTGCTTAAAGCAACCAGTCCCTGAGCCCCGTGATTATTTTCACTCATCTTATTGTCACTGTGAACACCCTTGGTCTTCATAATATTTTGACTCCTATTTTGATGAACTCGAATGTCTAGAAATTGCTGCCTGTGACATATCTAAATCCTGTGTCAAGAAAGCCATTTAACAGGCAAAAACGTCCCACAGAGAAAACTGGAGATGAGAAAGGGTGAAGGGGCCAAAAAGGGGGAAAACGAATGATGCTTGAGAGAAACTGGAGTATTTAATAAAATACACTGTAACCTCAAGAAGGGAAGTTCAAAAGTTGCTGAATTCATTCATTCGGCAATCTTTCTGCAGGCTGAGAGTAGAGCACGGCTCTAAGTGCAGGCAAATAAAAAGATTCAGTGCCTGGAATGCCAAGAATCTTATTTGATATAAACTAAAACTGTAGGAAGGATCAAAAGCAATTGGTTCTGACTGGCAAGCTATGCTCGCCGAGGAAAAATGTGAAATTTTGACTTCAATATCGTGTTTAACCGCAAGACCAAAATCCATCAAGAATATTCATGAGGGACAAAACAAAATATATTGATCTTCTTAAGGAATACGATCAAAGAACATTTTCTGTCATCATCAAAGTTAAACAGTTTTTATTGTCTCCATCTGTTGTCTCACTGTATCCTAATTCCTCTTACACACATTATTTATATTTCATGTTTATATGTTTACTCTGGACTTTAAGATAAAGATAGTACCATTTATTCTATCAGCTTATTGTTGAAGGAATACTTTACAATAACCAACCCTTGAGCCTTGAAACCCAGCTATGATTCCTTTAACAGCTCTTGGTTTCATCCGCTGCCGATTTTCCAAGTTACCAGGATGCCTGTTTCCTCTGTAAATTATTAGGGCTGGTTTTGCCCTGCACTTTCCTGGAGGACCTGTCTTTTCTTTGGCTCACCTTCTGTTGCCCCTAAACATGGGGGGGGGGGGGTGAGTTTCCTATGAATGTCATTAACACTTTGTAATTAGCCAGGAATACCAAATGTCCCTTTTCCCATCACCCTGCCTGCCCTGTTTTGTTTCTGATCCTGAACCCCAAGCAGGAACTGGTGTCCACACAGAGGCCCCTCTATGTGAAGAGTGATTCATTTCATCGGGAAGTGAAATTTACACGGCACTATCAGAAGCTCTTGACCCTGGGGCTCAGAACTCAGCAAGCTTTTTTTTCCAGTCGCCTCGGTCAATGGCTTTGTGCTGCGTAGCCTCTTCCAGTCCACAGTTTCCTCCTCAAACGCAAACCACAGAAGGACTGCACATTCACGATAGTGGCAATAATGCCACAGAGAGGCGAAGGACAGGAATGCCCAGAGTTTGGGGTCCAGGGGGCTCAGGTTCAAGGGGAGGCTGGAGTAACAGACCCTGGGATGTTTTTGTTGTTATTTGTTGTGTGTGTTTTTTTTAAATCAGGTTGTGAGGTATAACTTACATATAGCAAAACTCACCAAGATCTAGTATTTGGAATTGTACTTTTCTATAATCCGTGGAAGGAATTACGCGACAGAGTCAGGAAAGCTGGACCCAGTTCCCATCCCCCTTCCTTTCCCCGTCACTTAATAGCTCTGAACTCTTCCTGGCCTCTTCTGTAAAATATAAGAGTCAAGGTTATGGTAAAGCCCCCTCTGGAATTTAAGAAGTTGATAGTTTTATGATTTAAATGACTCTGAAACAAAACAAAACACATTGTCTTCGCATAAGATTTTTAAGAATCTCATGGGTGAAGTTTGCCCCAGTTCTCAGTCAGCATAGGCAGTGGGAACAGGAAATCAAGTTTCTCAGAAGTTCAGCCTGCCTTGGACGGGGGCCAGAGGGGTCCCCTTCCTCTAATTACAGAAACTTTCCCAACGCTCCTCTCTAAACCCACCTAAGCTTAAATGCAAAAACATTTCTGAGGCTGGGGAAAGTGTCCAACATTCTCTGGCTATGGACTTGGGGCCCCACTTCATCCGTTTTTGAGCAAGACATTTTGGCTCAGCCCAACTTTCAGTTTGCTCTGCGTGGTCGCCTCTCATCCTGCAACACCAAGTAAATGAATGCTTGGAATTAATGAAACACACATTCCTCTGTCCAGGTTTCGATCTGGAACTGAAATGGGACACTTCGCAATATAATGTGATGATATTTGAGATTTTGGAGAGTGTTCTCCCTATTTTAAACCTCCCTGATTTGATTCCTAATGTCAGGGAAGACTATAATGAACACAAAAGCTGAATACCTGGGGGGCTGTACCAATGGAAAGAGCACCTCGTTCTCTAACTCCTGGTATTTGGGTAGCCTGGTTTTCTTTTAAGTCCTGTTGGAAGTTGACTTCCATGGAATCTTGTTTGAGAAAACCACCCCAAAGTTTATTCAGTCCAATGCATGGACACTTGTCCAAATATAGGTTGCATGACATCGAATGGCCCTGTACCCTGTTCTATTATTTCCAAATAGCACATGTTAGCTTCTAATGTACTATAAAATGTTTGTTTTTATTGTAGTGATCGTCCAGTTTCTCTCATTAGAATGTAAGGGTATGAGAGCTGGGATTCATGATTTTTTTTATTTTTCTTTTTACTTACTATATCCCCAGCACCTAGCACACTGCCTGGGACCTAGTGTTAAAATTAATTAAACAAGGAGGCCATTAAATTGAGGCGGCTCTGAAGGGAACAAAAGTTTTGCCACCCCCAAAACTGTGCCTTTTGGGATATTGATTTTAAGCCGGTTACTCAGAAACAAAAGAGTCAGAAAGAACCTTTGACCCACCCCCACCCCCTTTCTTGCCTCAGAAATTCAGGCGGATGAGGCCTGCTTCAAGAAGGTGACCTTAGGATGCTCACCTAATTTGAATTGCGCTTGGTGGATGGGACGGCTCCAGGTTCCAGACCAGAAACTGGCGGCTGGATCACCCGCTGTGATCCCTTGTGTCTGGGTTGTCTGGCAGGAATTTTCCTGCCAAGTGTGTTCTGCTCTTCCTCAATTACTTGTAAATCACCCATTCTCACTTTTGAAAGCTAAAATCTCATTCCCTGCTTTTCTCCTTTGTCCAAATGACATATATACCCGGTTTTCCCCTCACCGTCTTTGGAATTTTCATGCTTATGTGAATTCCCTGTATGCACGCATTGAAATTTGATTTTCTCCTGTTAATCTGTCTCTGTTAATTTGATTATTAGCCCAGCTAGAAGAATTTAGAAGGTGGCAGGAAATGTATTATTTTTCAACCCCCACAGTTTAATGCTGTACCAGCCTACATAAGCAAATCCTAATCTAAGCTTGTAAATGCCTCAAGCTTATGAAGAAGATACCTGTGAACAACAACTCACAAACAGCCAGCTAGGCTTCAAGCTACAGCCAATCAATCATTCCTTTCTTTGCTTCCACCTTTTCTCTATAGAAGTCTCTCCCCAGCTTTTTCAGCGGCGCGCTCCTAATCACTCTGGCTTGGCGCTGCCCATTCAGATCGATTTTTGCTCAAATAAATCCTTCATATTTTTGATATGCCTGAGTTTATCTTTGAACACTAACAAAGGCTCAATCAATCTTTGCTGAATGTTTGAATGAATGAATGAATGAGTGATCTCTCATAAAACCCTACTGAGAATTTTTAAAGCAATTCCTTAACTAAATTAATTACTGAATCTATGACATGAGTCAAACAACAACAACAAAATAAAATACAAGAAAGAAAGAAAGTAGCAATGTGTCAACTGACTAATCTATCCAGGGAAGTAATAGCCAAGCTTCAAAAACGAAACTACATGGAATACTGCTTAGGAATACAAAGAAATGAAATACTGACACTCGAAACGTGATGGCTTTCAAAGTAATTATGCCAAATGAAAGCGGTTAGCCTAAAAAAAGGGTATCTACTGCATGATTTCATTTACATCGAATTAGTTTATAAAATACAATTGATAGCAACAGAAAAGAGGTCAATGGTTGCCTGGGTGCTGAGATTGGAGAAAGAAGGATTACAAATGGGCAGGAGGAAACTTGTACGGATACTGGACATGTTCATTATCTTGATAGTGGAGATGGTTTCACAGGTGTGTGTAAATCAAAACTTGTATTGAGCATTTTACACTCACGCAATTTATTTTATGTCAATTACTCCCCAATAAAGCTGCAGAATGCAAAAAGAGTACATTTTAGTCCACCATTCAAGAACTACCCTCTAAGTGCCCACAAGGCAGTTGACCTGGTCATCGTGATTCTCATTTTGCTTTTCACCGCCTCATCAGCACCTCCACAGAACGAATCGAACAGGCGCTCAAGGAACTGATATCGGGAAGTACATTTATGCTTGTCGTGATATCGATATCTTAGGTTTCTATGTCAGAAGCAAAGATACCACAGTTATGATCCATAAACCTTTTGCTTTTATAACGTGCTTCTCCATCTTCCTTAGAACCTCCTTGCATTCTTATCACTCAACAAGCATTTGTTGCATTATTTTACTAATAAATCCTCTTTTAATTTCCCCTGATCTCTTTTGAATTCTTGTCCTATCTTCCAAGCTGCAGGTACTTACCCTCCGCTTCCCATCTTCCTCTCCATAAGCTTATCTTAAAATCTAGGGAACAGTTCTGGCTGCTGTGGCTCAGTGGACTGAGCACTGGCCTGCGAACCAAAGGGTCGCCAGTTCGATTCCCAGTCAGGACACACCAGTGGCAGGGAGCGTGAGAGGCAACCACACACTGATGTTTCTCTCCCTCTCCCTTCCCCTCTCTCTAAAAATAAGTAAATAAAATAAAATCTTTTTAAAAATCTAGGGAACAGGGTTCCTTTTCCAACCTGCAGATCACTGATAAAATGATGAAGAACCTGAGGGCTGCGAAAGAAGGTGAGGAAGAATTTTTACAGCTGTTTACTAAGAAAGTAATGTCTGTTATCGAAACCCTGGAGGTTTGTTCCCAGTGGGGGGTCTCACCGGTAGAGGCTCAATCTGAAAAGAATGTCCGTCCCCACTGGCTTTCCTTCTGTTTTGCGCTCAACCAATAAACTCAAGCCAACTCAGGGTGAAGGGATATGTCTGTCATAAGTAGGAAAATCACTTAAAAGTGAAAACAAACTTGAGCTGCTGATCCTTGCTTGACATAAACCCATTTCACTTTTCAGCTCGGCATTCTTTCTTGGTAGGCTTCACCATTTTTCCAGATGGTGCCGTCAGTTGTTTCTGGGCCATTCCCATGTGCACTGTGGTTTGTTCACGTTCACATCCTGGTCTCATTTCAAGACCTGGCGTGCCAATGAGCTGTCTTCCTTTTTAGATACTCTGGGGCCCCACTTTCACCCCACCCCCCACATCCTCACTTTTTAAAAATGACATGTGAAATCATTTTTCCAGTGAGGCTACTTACGCTGTGACTGGCAAGAAGACAACATATAATCTCAACTCTAGAGTCCCAGGTCCAGGGCGAGTCCTGGCCTTGCAGTTTTTGAGACGTCAGCACTGCCGATGTAAAATGAGGCTGATAATACTGAACTGAGTCTTACTGAAATACAAGGATTGTATTGCTACCAACCCATGTTTTATTCAAACGCGCAGAATAAATTGTGCCTAACACTGAGTAAACTCTGAGTAATGCATTCCTTTCGGTGTCACTGGTGATACGAGTTCAGCTGTTTGCCTTCCAGAAAATCCTAGGTTCTTAAGTGCATCAGCAGTTTCGCTTGTTTTTGTTTGTTTTCTCGGGGTTTTCCCCTTCTCTTTCAATTTGGACGTGCTACTAACCCTAAGGGATCTTTGGCGGAGAGCTAAATCTTAGCTGCTGGTGCTGCTGTTGGTCTCATCACACAAATGACCTCTGGGGCCTGTCGGGTATTTCATTCATTGTTAAATCTAAAACAGTGGGGAACTTGGGTGGTTTCCTTGGAAATACCCAAATTCAGAGATTTAGGTCATGGATATTTTGCACCTTTCTTACAGGGATCAAGCATGTGTCAAAGTGACAGAGGCTCTTGCCTTCAAGTCAGCACTTGCTTCTCTCTAATCACTTAGTAGTAGCCTAACTAGTACTTCCTTGCTGCGGTCCAGATTGAACGGCTCTGCAGATGAAAGGCTTTTCTGTACTTATTCTCACATCAGAGTCAAGCTCTCTCTCTCTTACTCTCTCATTTCTATAGAATGGCCTGCATTCATCATCTGAGGAAGGCGGTGAGGGGGATTTTTATGGCCTGCTATACTATGATCTGTGCACCTTTTTATTATTAAAAAAGGAGGAGGAGGAGGAAGAGAAGATTTTTGAAGAGGCCACAGTAAGAAGGTGGAGCCAGCTTTCTTTCCGGCCAGCCCACCGGTTCAACCATTTTTTCTGATTACCACGCCCACTCCCAGCACCATGGTTTTGTATCAATAAAGGTTTCTTTTTACACACACACACACACACACACACACACACACACACACAGAGCAAGAGATCTAAATTCTTTTCAAAATCTAATGAAAGCCTCATAAATGACCATCTACTTTTGAATTCAGAAAGTCTCCTTTCGCAGTGAAAGGAAGTTTTCTGGCCACTTTCTCTTTGTAAACACTCACCTGTGGACACAACAGCAGCTCCCAGACCTGAAGAGATGGAAAACTCATTAGCTGCCCATTGAATTCAAAGGAAAACAGCACTTCCCCGACATGAGCAGGTCTAGGAGCTAGGTTCCTTTTCACGTGTCACCACCAAACGGTCATGCTCAGTGTAAGACTGAAAACAGGCAAGGGGCCATCCTCCTAGTCTCCCAAGGGTGGGGGTGGGGGGAGCACAATTGGGATGAACTGCGAAAGAATGAAAAGGAAGGACCTTTACAGAGCACTGGAAGGGACCTGGTGCACCCCTGGAAGGTAACGTACTGCGTTGGGGATGTCAGTGTGAAGCAGGGAAACTGCCGGCTTCATGAACAGCTGGCCAATGCCCCTGTCGAGACTGGCTTTTGTTTAGTTACCCAGCACTGCTCAGTAAATCAGCGAGAGCCATCGGGCATTATCGGGCATTGTGAATGGCTTCCTATCACTCAACAGCGCTCACACCTTTCCTTTCTAGGGGCCCCGCAGGCCCGTTTTCAGTGATGAGGTGATGAAGCTGACAGAAGCACTCCTGACTCCCCCTCCTCTGATTTTCTACAATCCCAACATTTCAGGTAGTTGTGGCATGCAAGCAGCGAAACAGCAGGAATGAGTCCACAGAGCCACCGGAAGTGGAATAGAGAGGGGTTGCTGGGAAAGAGGAAAACGCTACCTTGGCGGGTGGACTCTGTGTCTCTACAAGGAAACAACTGGCCAGAAAGGGAAAATGCTTGCTCAATGAAAAGCATGTTGCTGCGTTTACCTGACACCAAATCCCTGCCTTAACTGGCTTTCCTGCCCTTCTAGTGAGCAATTACTTGACTGAACCCATCCACCGTGGCTTTGTTGTAGAAACAGCCTCATAGCAGCATTTGTGTCATGGAAACTTGATGCGAAAACTATCATGGAATCATGAAATGAGTGAGAGCTACAAGAGTTTACAGAAGGTCTAAAGCAAAACTGGAAAGAATCGACAGTAAGAATAGGAGTCATAACTCCAGGCTAGTGCCCAAGTTTCAGTTTAGTTAATCCTGATCTTATCCAAGTGAAAATGCAGATTTACCTCACAACTTTGAAATCCCTGGGAGCTGGCAAACTCTGTTTCAAGGAATTTTCCATTTCAGGTAAACAAGCTGTTGTTCTCTGAGGTGGGGAGGGGAGTGTTTCCTTTCAAGTTGCTCTCATTTTTTATTGTGGCCAAAGGACAGAACAGCGGTGACCCAAGGGCAAAGTAAACACAAGAGCTGAAACCCGAATGTGGCCCGCTTCGGCCCTGGCCTACAGTCAGCATCTCCAGTTCCTCAATTCCTGCCATTCCTGGTTAACCCAACAACCCTCCCACCCCACCCCTACCACTGCGGTTAGCAGATTGAGTCTCCTAATCTATACCTGCAGCCTAAGGCCTCTTTCCTAAACTCATTAGAAAGGTGATCTCTCAAAAATGATCGCAATAGTTCTACTATAACTATTTTACACGGTGACTACTTTGTAACTCTACCGTTATTACAGATGATCAGATCACTTCACTTTCCTGTTTCAAACCTTCCATCCCTCCTGTCCACTGCAGGAGAATCGGATCACAATGACACAAGGTCTGTGGGTTTCTCCCCCATCACTCATACCACGGGGCCACCCAGCAGTCAACACAGTAGATCTTTGCTTCCCTACAACACGGTGAGCAGTCTCCCCCCCTTCCCAGGGCCTTTGCACATGATTAAACATTTCCAATGAGGAGCTCCACTCCTAGAAATATTATTGTACAGAATTTCTTGCATAAGCACACGTGATCTAGTGCCAGGATGTTCACTGTAGCATTATAAACTTTCTATAGTATTAAAATACCCTTCAGACACCTCATTTTAAATAGATGCTTAATATCCCACTTTGTTATACTACAATTTATCTGACTAATGCCCCTTACTTGGGCATTCAGGTTATTTCAAATGTTCTCTTACAATGGTCAGAGACTATGAAAATTCTGAAATCCTGGTGGGGACACTTCATAAAGAATTGCCTCTCTGCTATTCTGAGAGAAAACTAGCGAGGAGTTCCATATCTTGTGATAGAAGAAACACAACATCATACGGAGAGTAAAGGGATGGCAAAATCTAGTGAGTTAATTAAAACCCACTGCACACTGCACGGTGTCCGCTGCAGATAACAGAGCGTAGCCCAGAGCAGTGAAAATCACTCAGGAAGAAAGGACCCGTCCCAGGATTGGCTCGGAGTCATTCCAGCCTCTGATCTGTCAGAGGCTGATTCTGTGATGATTTATGGAGAGAAAAATGGGCCCCCTAGCTCTGATTTTTAAACTACTCCAGGGATAAGCGCATATGGAGAATTTACTGGGCAGAAAGCCTCCTATGTTCTTTGTCCAGAGTAGGGAAAAAGAAAACGTACTTGCAGGGAGAGAGGAAGGGAATCTGCCTGAGGTGTTTGTCACACAATATCCCGACTTAAAGATTCTCATGAGGCAAATGGAAGGGAGGGTGACAAAATTAAACCCCTCTTTTCTCCACAGAGTTTTGAACATTCTTTGTGTGCCTCAGAATTGAATCCATAAGTAGACCTCAATAATGGTGTTGCTGGGAACTGAACCACGGGTAGCAAAATTGATGTAAAATTCCCTTTTAGAACAGACTCATCGGTAGTAATTAGTGATGTTAAATTGTGAGTTACTTTTGGGGGCGGGGGGGGGAGGGGAGAACCAGAAATAGATTGTTCATTTTGGCCTGTACAGTATCCACTGCTCCCTCACTGTGTCACAGAGAATACACTGACAATACAGACTAGTTAAGTCGAATTTGTTGAGTCAGTTTACCATTTCATTTATTGGACAGAAATTGAATACCAGTATCTCCGTACCAGTTTAGAGGTCAGGTTGAGCAGTAGAAAACACTTTTAAACTCAGGGTCATTCTGCACGTCAAGCATTAAAATAACAAAATTTTACACAGGATCTATACTGTACTGCAGCTTTGAGCAGAAAGGAATTATTGCGGGTGGCTTGAAAAGAGTAAGTTTCCCCTTTCTTTTCTCCTTTTGTTTGGTTGCCATGGGAGTCTGTGTTTGTGGGGAAATTGAGTGTTTTCGCTGCAAGGAACTGTCTCTGATTTGAGACCAATGTTCTTCCAAGTAGGAATAGGTGGGAGGGGGTGGGTTTATTGGATGAGAGTTAAGCAAAAGCACATTTCTTAAAATTCGATTCAACCAGGAAGATGTTTATTGGAGATAGATTCAAAGCAGTATGTAAGCGCATCACGTGGAATATGTTAATTCGGTTCCAGTGAGCCTTACAATTTAAAAGTCTAACTCAAGCCCTCTCACTTTGGAAAGCATGCCATGAATGACTTCCCGGCACACCCGGGGAAGTTCAAGGGAGATGAAAATGTGTGTGAAAAGTGGCATCAAAGGGCTGAGATGTCTCAGACAGAATTAAGTTATACAGTAAACTAAGTGTCCTTTCTGAGCACGGGTGAAATAAACAGACCTTTCACACTGTTGATAAGTCCAGATAGCATGGCAGAAAAACACATGGCTATTAAGTCAAACAGCTTGGCTGGCCCCTGAGAAAGTTACTGTATCTTTCTGGATCTCAGTTTCCTCATTACATGAAAGACAAAATTTTTGGCCTTAAGGATGGCTGGAGGGGTTATAAGAAATAGTGTGTGGTCAGTATCAGCTGCATGGTCACTGCTCAGTTAGAGGGACCTTTTACTTCTGGTCAACCCCTGTGCCGCTTGCAGGTCCAGCTCCCAGCAGCCCCTGAATGGCTTTGCTTCTGTGCGCGTAGAACTGAACGCTGCCCACAGCCTTGCCAATGGAAACTTGGGAGTGCTGCTGGGTGTGGGGCCGTGAACAATCCCAGGCCATTGCTGCTTCATCCAGTCACACTGATAATTGCTCAGGATGGTGGAAATTGTCATCATGACCATTTGGTGTAGTAGGCTGGTTGGTTAGGCAAAAAAAATGATCAAGTCGTTATATGTTTTATAATACACTGCCATGCATACCACACTTTGTCAGACTCTGTAGAATATGACAAGGTAGAATGTGGCAGAAACTAGAACTAAAAGAATATACGATAACAATAAGATATGAGTTGGGCCCCCAAACGGAAGGAGAATGACTAGAGGTTGGTGGCAGAGAATGGCATTTACTGTTTCCTTGTCTTTTAATATATCATTTTAAGGACTCATTCAACAGCCCTTTGAGACTGCCATTATCTTTCCCATTTTAGAGATGGGGAAACTGAGACTTGGTCAAGTGAACTCACTTAACTCCACACAGCCAGGAAGCAGGATTGCTGCCGTTGGAACCCAAGTGTGACACGAAATTTGACTTTCTTTTCCCTACATGACCCCGCACCACGAGAAGGGCGATGCTGAGCATGTTGACTGAACCAGCCAGTTGTTTGCCGCCTGGCCCAACCTTCCTTTTCTCTAAGGTTATGGTAGGAAATGATACTTCGGGGCAGTGAGAGGCTCTGAATGGCATGGGAGAGGCATTCCAAGAAGGCTTGGTCGTGATTTTCCTCTTGGAAGTGCCGAGAGCTGCAGAGCAATAGCTCCAAGGTATCTGGACTCTGTTGAAGACTATTCAATATGAATGATCTGACCATGAGGTTGTGTCAGAGAGAAGGCCTCCAAAGCTTTAAACTCTAGGCTGTGAGTCCTGGCTGGGCGGCTCAGTTGGTTGGAGCATCGTTCCATGCACCAAAAGGTTGCAGGTTTGATTCCGAATCAGGGCACCTACCTAGGTTGTGGGTTCGAACCCTGGTTGGGGCATGTACAGGAGGCGACCAATCGATGTTTCTCTCTCTCTGCCCCCACCTCCCTCCTCTCTCTCTAAAATCAACAAATATATCCTCGGGTGAGGATGGAAAAAATTCTAGGTTGTGAAAGGCCAGGATAACGTGCAATTGAGGCAACAGCGGGACCTTGACCAAATGGATTACCTAAGTGTTCGGCAAGAACTTTGTCCGCAAGAAATGAAGGTGCAAGTAGATACAATGCCAGTTGCCATCAGACAGCTGTCCCTGCACTGTCCCTGCCCGGGCCCTGCACCCATGATAACAGGTGAGAACCCTGTCTTCCTCACATTTCCCAGGCAAGTTGCCCAAGGTTGAAAATTTGAAACTGTCCTACATTCCTCGGCAGAGGAACCTGGTCACCAAGGTCCCTGGAAACTACAAAGGAGGCGATGTGATATAATTGGTGGCCTCCAAAGCCTGCTCCAAACTCTGAAACCCACCAAACCTGAGATTAAAGGGAACAAAGCAGGTCTGTTCTCTTTTTGCCTTTTTTACTTCCTTATAACACTGTGTTCCAGCATGAAAAGACTAGCCTATGGTTTCACTTCCAGTGTGGTTAATGACAAAATACTAAGGACAGGGCTTTGTGATGGAACCAAAGTCTGTAAGAAAAGTCCAAAATGCCACCCTCTGTGATGAAAACGGCCAGAATTCACAATAGTCAGGGATCACTCTTGAGATGGGTACACCTATCTGCAGAGCCTGCTGGGGGATGGGGGTTGGGGAACCACCTGTCTTTTATAGATGCCTGCATTGGAAAGGAATAAGCCACCTAATCACTGAAATAATGCAAATGTCAAATACTTACAGTAAACATTCTCAACATGTCAGTGATCTGAGATTTGGATTTGAGAGGTATCCTTGGGAGTGCAAAGTTTACATCAGATCCTTGCCCTGGAGCACCTAGAATCTAATGGACAGATAAGAATAAGAAACCAACCCCTGAAGGTTAGAGGCAGAAAGAATATGGCAGACCTAGAAGAGTAATAATACCCCAATATTTAACATTGCCCAGTGGTTAGAAACTTCACAACCCTGGGATTTAGTCCGCAGTCCACAGTTTCCAAATGCGGAGTTGAACGAGATTGTCAAACAATACAACTTTTCTGGTCCAGTTTTTAAAATTTATAACATAAGCAAGGCAGCTAAACTTTCTTCATGTAATTATATTTTAAAAATCCTTGTGACCTTTAGTTGTTTGGGCTCAAAGGACGAAGATTTCAAAAAGAAACTCTTAGTAGAATGAGTGGGCGGATGTGAGGAAGTGAAAGGAAAAAAATGTATGAGTCCAGGGAAGGGGATGGGCAAGGCCTGGAGGCCAGTGTGGCTGGTACAGAAGTTTCCTGAAAGGTTATCGAGGGAAAGCAGGCTAGAAAAGAAGCTGGGCATATGCGCTGGAGAGGCCTGAATGCTGGGTAGAAATGATCCCACGGGTTGGTGGGCGGCATTCCCTGGGCTTGCAAGCTTTCCCCCCGTGTGCTGACAAGCCTGTTTCTGCACATTCGGCCCTCCATCATGGCGGTACATCCACCCTCTCTAATCAACGTAGCTAAGCCGGTGCAGCATTTTGGGGTACCAGGCGCTGTTCTGTGGGCTTCATATACTGCCTTCCTTAGTTCTCACAACAACCCCATGGCATAAGTTTTATTACTCTTCTCATTAAAGATGGGGAAACTGAGGCACAGAGATCTTAATGAACTGAGTGAAGGTCACATAGTTAGTCAATGGTCCAACTGGAATTCAAATTCGCACAATGTGATGACAGGGCTGCACCTCTGTCCTCTAACCTAAAGGATCCTTTCGCTGAAAAATCTAGACTTTTGAGTTTGTATCCAATGAGATAACCGAGAAGTCTCTGTAGTTCTTCACTGTGTTTTATATGTCTGAGCCAGCCCCAGTACAGGCAGGTCATAATGTTTCCCGTCAGCTTAAAATCTTGTTCCCCAATTCCTTGGCTGAACTTTCATTCAGATCTGCTTCAAAACTGTTTTTATGGCATTTGTGGCAAAGTTATGTCATAAGGACGACATAAATCTAATTCCTTTTCTCACGGATCCTGTTGGCTTTTGCAAATCCCGACTGTGCAATGATAACTAATACATGCCATGGGCCGCCCTGATGGGTGCTGATTTCTTTCAGCTATTTTAATCTCCAGACAAGCAAAGAGCATATACACAAGAATAAAGGACATGCTGCATATTCATTAATACTATATATGAAAAGATATTCCTGCAGCTGGGGAGAAGAAGGCATCATGGTGTCTGCAGGAGCAAGTTCCAGCATCCCATTCCTCCTACATTGATTTCACTGGGCGGTAGGAGTCATTAACTTGTGTAACATGGA